>BFEA01000679.1:218664-235176 GCA_003427395.1 Chara braunii | reverse complement strand
CTCCCAATCTGACAACTGCCATCCCCGTTTTCAGGGGAGGGCAGGGGAGAAAATAGGAAAAGTAGAGAGGGGAGAGAAAGGAACAGTCACGACCGCGAACGTGGTCGCGGCCGTGCACCAAGTTCAAACAGGATTGGCCTGAATGCATTCATTCAGGCCAGAGCTGTGAACTGGAGGGACAGTGAGGGGAACTTGGCTGAAAACAGTCATTTTCCCACTGAACCTGCACTCAATGTAGGGCTGAGTGCAGGGAAAAGGGAGAAAAAGAGGGGGGCAGTTGAGTACAACTGCCACCCTAAGTGTGTGGCCGAGGTGAGACGGCCTCAGTCCGTTGATCTGGCTCAGATCGACGGCCCCAGGCAAGTGACGAATTTTGCCTGGGTGCAGCTGAGGCTGCTGCTGCCCTCCTCAGCCACTACAAAAGAGGCATCTGTCCCCCAGCTGCCTCACACTTGCCTCCAGCTGCCAGTGTGCGACAACACACTTGCCTCATCGCTGGAGTGCTGGAGAGGAGGCAGGAGTGCTGTCGGCGAAGATGGAGGACTGCAGAGGAGCACGACGAAGGAGGAGATAACCATAGCCTTGGTTGTAGCACTCTGCTCCACCTTGGCAAGTTGGTCTCTAGGGGGACTCTGTGGCAGCGTGGTGAGGAGCGGCAACGGAGCATGATAAGGAGCAGCAGCGGAGCGTGGCAAGGAGCGACGGGGAGCACGACAAGTGGTGGGGTTATGCTGCCGAAATACCGCGGCGTCGGCGCGACACCTTTATTCTAAGGGGTGATGCTGCCGTTTTCACAGCACGTCGGCGACACTTTGTTTTGAAGAGTGACGCTGTTGTCTTCACGGCACGGTAATACATCGCGGTGGAGCGCCGCCGTCTTTTTGCGGTGGTACGGCACGACGAAGCGCCGCCGTCTTTTTGCGGTGGTACGCATGGCGAAGCGCTGCCGTCTTTTTGCGGTGGTACGACACGACGAAGCGCTGCCGTTTTTTTTGCAGTGGTACGAAACGGCGAAGCGATGCCGTTTTTTTTCCGGTGGTACGGCACGGCGAAGCGCTACCTTTTTTTTTTTTTGGTGGTACGGCACAATGAAGCGCCGCCGTCTTTTTACTGTGGTACGGCATGGCGGAGCGCTACCGTTTTCTTTTTTTACGGGGCACGGCGCGACGACGTGCTACCATTTTTCGACGAGAGTTCAACATGGTAGTGGAGTTGCGGCACGATGGTGGGACGTGCGGCACGACAGTGAAGTTTTTTTTTTTTTTTATGGCGCTGAAATATTTTTTGTTATGGCGCGGCGTTTGCTTTTCTTGGTGAAGGTCTGCTACCATTGGTGTGTACGGCGGCAGCAGCGTGACATGGTGGCGGTTGACAACATGCGATGGTACGAAATCTGAGCGCGACTGGTGGGTTTTTTTTTTTTTTTTTTTTTTTATGCGGCACATGAGATTAATGTTTTGTAGTTGGGACTACCCAACACTTGTAGCAGTGGGACTGAACTACTTGGGACTGTCTGGGTTCAGTTGGGACTAACGTGGGACGCGGACGACCATTTGAGGTAGTCTCGACGCATGCGGTTTCGAGATTCGACATCGATTTTATTTTTTTGAGAAGTGTGGCGGAAGAGGTTTTCGACTCAGTAGTCATTCGACGAAGTGTTTGACATTGTGGGACCACCTAGAACCGCATGGGACCATCTAGGACCGCTTAGGACCAGTTGGGACTGACGTGGTACCAGATTGAGTGTTTTATCTGGGACGCGTGCGGCTCGCCGTTTTCACGCTTGGGTTACCGCGGATGAGGCGTGCGAGTGAAAGGCGGTTTGATCAGAATTTTCCTTGAGACTATAACTTTCGGCGGCACACACATCTTGTTGGTTGACTTTCTTGAGTGAGCCAGGACGCTTCTTCGGCACCACTTCACTCAAGGTCAGTGGACGACTCAGACTCCCTTCACACCTGTGTGCACCCACACATTGCTTGACCCTTTTGCTTTGAATGTTTAGGAGAAAAGGTTGAGTTGGGTTGTGGGCGACATGCATGAGTAAAAAGGTGGGTCTGACGTGAGTAGTGGGCCTTTGCTTGTCTTCTTTTGATTGTGTTGTCTGCATGGTGTGCAGGTGAGTAAAAAGACTATGTATAAAATGAGACAAAATGCTATTTGAAAAAATGACGGAGAATTTTGCCTCCTTACCATTTTCCTTTCGCAAGTGAGTTGGGTGAACTTGCTTGCTATTTTTGAAGGATAATTGATGGGTGTCGTGAGAAAAGGAATTTTGAAAACAGAAAGAGAATCAAAGTTTAATGAATTTAACTTTTCTCAAGGATTGGCCGCCTCTATTCCGAATGACATTATCTGCCTATATCTGTCCAAATGATTCTGATTATTTATCCTTTTTTATTTCCCTTTTGCTTAAGTTACCCTGAACTTAGAAAAAATTGGAACAACTGAAAGTTATTTGTAGTGGACACATGTTCTCTCTCCAGGAAGCATCTGGGGCGGGGGTTCGTTGCTTTCGGAGCCGACCCTGTTATCAACCCGGAGTGGACTGTTCTACGGGGGGGTACTTTGCCGATTCGGTGGAGACTAGGTTGAGACCTTCCTAGTCGACTGGCGTATGTTTCGTACTTAAGATATCAGCGCCCTAAGGAACGGACGACGTCTGGGTTCAATAGGCGTTTAATCGCGCGTACCTATACTACAGCGAGCGAGCAAAACGCCCACGGTTGACCCACCTCTGCAACTGTATTTACAAGCTTTCGCACGTGGGTCGACAGCTCGGTAGGGATACACCCCTAAGGGTGGTGACAACCCCTTAGGGAAGCAAGTTTATGTCCCGCGGAAACCTATCCTGTCGTAGGGGACCGCGGGATGTACAGCTGGCGAACTCGGCTAGAGCGGCGAAAGGACGACGCCACCGCGACCGTCTCGACGGCTCGTGGGATTACTTATGCGTCGTTCTCAAGTTGTCTCTATATTGGTTAAGTTTTTTGTTTAAACTCCTGCGTGACATGGCCGGGAGAGCCCTCGCTCGCGCGGGGGCCGATGTGCTCGACAACGCAACACGGATGTTGTCGAGATGATCAACACAAGACAAAACAACGTACAGTTGACCATGCGCAAAAAACGGCTTGCGTAGCCAAACCCCTGCAACAACAGAAAAATTTTCCAAAATTAAATATTATCATTATACAGTAAAATTATATTCTGAATTTTAAATTTTCATTCCATCTTTAAAAATGTCATTCAAATTTTAAAATTTACCGTCTTACCTGAAAACTTTCATTCCAAGAATGAGGTATCCCTTCTTATTTGAACTGCATGCTAGAGATGAAATGAAAGTCTGGATAAGTTCATGAAATATTTTAATTGGACTGTCATTTTATGTAAGGATTTTAAGTCATAAATAAGTTGATCCAATTTAAATTAGAAGGTATTTGTTATAGTCGAATGAAAGTTTAATTAAGACATTTCATAAACTCATCCTGACTTTCATTCTATCTTGAACAAATAGATGTACTTGGAAGGGAAAACTCATATTTAGACGGAAACTTATCAAATAAAACCGAAAATTTTAGAATTGATGGAATATTGGAATGATAATTTATAAATATGAAGGATTTTTTTTTATTGGAATGTTTTTTCAACTTTCATTTCTTGTGGGAATGTTTCTGTTGATAGATACGGTTTGTCCTTGCAACTTGTTAATTGTCACAACAAAAGCAAGATGGACTGGAAATTGTCTCATAAACCATTTGAAACCGGTGGTCTCACCATCGCTTGTCAGATTAATCTTGGGGATCAGTCTTGTGTTACCGTGCGCATTATTATCACTTCCAACAAATCATCATTAACAATATTCTTCAGAAAACCTTGTACTGTGCAAAGTCCTTGCTTCAGGACAAATTTCGCAAAAGCATCACGGGCGCACCTATTTTTAAGCGCAGCTTGTGAGGTGGAAAACCTGATTCATTGAGACAATTAAAAAACTATTTCTCAATACCGCGTCTGGTATCATCCGAAGCAAGATAATCAACGCTGAAAAGTTCACGCACCTCCTTTGGGAAATCGTCAAGAACACAGTTGTTAACAGAACCCGCATCGTCATTAGTATGACATAAAATTAATCGAGGCGAGAAATACCTGGCATCTTCCACGTGGTTGGACACATCATCAAATGTCCATGAATTCAACTCATCAATCGGTTTATCCGTACAAATCTCACGTGGCAATCTGACTGTAGCATGTTCATAAGGAACGACAAGAGGATGATCACCATTCCTAACATGCATAAAAAAGTGGGCATACATTCGTGTTATTTCATCATCGCCTAAGCTTAAGATTCGTATATTTTCGGTCAGTTAATGAACCTCAAAAAAATTTCACGAAGGAGACATTTTCATCGACTCATCTATTTGTTGCGCTCACAATCCGTATTTCACGACGGACAAAACCTGTCGAAAATCTTCAGCAAGACGTAGATCTTTTCAACCAAACGACTCGTCATTGTTATAAAAGTCCCGAAGCATAATGTCAAGAACTTCCAAGTGAAACTTGTTACTCATTGGTGCCTCGTCTCAAACAATCAAGTCTGTACGGCGGATAAGCTCCGCAAAGTCACTTTGTTTCAAAATTAAGAAGGTACGCGTGTTATCAGGTTTCAAAAGTGCGTGAAATCGTGAGTGAAACGTTCGACCCCTTGTCAAAAGAGTCACCACTATCCCACTGAACGTCATGGTCAGTCCAATGACAAAACGAGGCTTGATGCCCGCACAAATCGTTTCAATGCAAAAGTTTGTCCTGTTTCAGTCGGTGCATCGACAAAAGCGCTCAACAATCTTTTCTCTTGCACAGTCCGAACAACTCTTTCCACCAACACTCGTTGGCGTGGCTGAAGACGTCGAAAATTGAAGTCATTTTATCTGTGTTGCATTTGAATCGGATCATACGACAACACCTCGTTTAGAATCGAGGATACCGTTCTGTTCTCGTAATGTCTTAGCTATATTCTCAACAATTGTTTCCCCATCGGGTGTTGAATAATAAAGACAAAATTGACGGATGCTTTTTATAAACTCTTGCAAAATGCAGTGAAGATGAAATAAGACTAACGATTGCAAAACGTTCGGCGGAACAATTTCATTGTCTACACGGTGCTTAAAATCGCCATGCATCTTATTCCAATGTCGTTCAAAGAAACGGTCGGGATCGTTCACCTGGCCAAAGGCGAAAACTATAGCAAATACTTTACGAACTTCTTCAGACATGTAATGCCCTGCGGCTGTGTCTATGCATTGATCGTATGCATCGTCGGTTTGCAAAAGCCCAATCGAAGACACACGGATCGAAAAGAATCGTATTCAACTCCGTCCACCGTACGAATTTCGGCAAAAGAGCGCACCCCACGAGAATGTTCATGGTTTAGCAACACACGCAGAAAGAATCGCTCACTTTCCGTGATCCTCACGTGATGCAATCGATATATCTTTTCAAAGAGACTACCGTGAAGATGCCGTGTTTTTCGATTTCACTTCTTGTGCTTGTTATCCCAGGCATGATTGTGAACGATCTCTGCATACAAAGGAAGTTCCTCTTCAGGAACATGTTAATTCAAAGTGTTATGTTACATTCATACCATCAGTTTCGTTTTTTGGGGCCCATGCGAAACACCGTCATGCTCAATATCAAGTTCGAATTGCACTTTTTGCATGCTTTCAATATGCACGGACAATCTTTCAACTGCGGGTCATTGTTCCGCAAGGTTGAACTCAAATAGACACCAGCATGCCTCGCATGCACCTAGAACATACATATCTTGATACAATTTGACTTCATCGATAGGCGCATTACCGTCTTGCTCGCTGTCGGTGCGAATACCCTTACAAGGGTATCCGCCCTGTTTTTTGCAGATGAAAGGAAATAAGTTTAGTTTAAAGTTTAAGTATACCGCGCGAGTCGGGGCAGCGTATGTAGTTTGCATTGACTGAATGGTTGACTAAAGTAGAGAGAGTGTGGGCGTGCAAGCTTGATGCACGCATGATCTTTTAATTATTGATGATTGAAAAACCAACGTGATCGCTGCCCATATTTTTATATTTGATTAAGTTAGGATTAAAAAGATTTTATCTCATTGATTGATGTGCTTGCCTGTGACCTATGCGTACGTGCGGAGGGCGGCATCAACAACAACGTGAACTTTCAAAATGTCTCGGTAGGTCTGCGCATCGCGCATGTATCGTTTTATTTAGACACCCGCCGAAGCTAGACCCTGACTTGGGCCTAGCCCTACTGGTCACGGTATCAGAGTATTTTTTGGAGATTCGGGGATTGAGGGTCAGACGAGGCTATCCCTCATGGTTTTGTTGTCTAGGAGCCGAAGCTTTTTCTCACCTTAGTGGCTATTATTTCAACATATTATTATTCATATTATTACTATTATGGTTCTTTTCGTTTTTTTGTTTTATAAGTTGGGCAAAACATTGGGGCTAGTGACGGTCAGTGAACATGACAAACCAGTGGGTGATTAGTCCACGGGATGGGAAGGCCTGAATGGCATATGCCTTTGCGGATGCGTGGCCTATCAGCTGATCTTGCGTGAGAGGTTTGAGTGTGAGCATGCGACTGAGACCCGAAAAGGGGGGGGGACTGGGCCGAGCAGAGCGACCACGGGCAAAAAACGAGGAGATCCTATGCCTGTCTTGAGCGCTCGATACCATTTCCATGTCGGTTTCCAGAGTTCTCACATGAGCCTGTCTGCTACCACCAAGATCCGCTAAGGAGCCTGACTCATTGGGGCCCACGACTGATTTTGCCGCAGGGGCGTCGACTCCGTGATCGGACGGGGAGTCAACCACTGGAGAACTGGGGAGGTGAGGAACTCTGCCTAAGTGAAATGAGTCGATGGCCAAATCGAGGCATGGGAATAACAGGCTAATCCAACTGCCTGACGACCGATGTCCTCGAATACGCTCCCGTCGGGGCTGTCGGTGAGGCGCACTATGATGCCGAGTGCATGCTGTTCGTTGGGCTCGACTAAAAGGGCAAGGGGATTGATCAGATCGACTATGATTGCTCGATTTTCTCCCGAAATTCCTCAGAAACGATCAGGCCGATGACGATCTGCGGTATGGCCAAGGAAGAAAAAAAAAATAGCGCTTGGTGAGCGTCGCTGACCTCAACGCTAGCGAAGAAACGAAGTCAGAACCGGGGATGGCGCAGACGAGGAGGGAGTGAAGAGGTAGACGAGATGCAACTTTCCCCCGTTGCTTAACGTATTAAAACGAGAAAAACGGGAGAAGAAGGAGGGTGAAGAGTAAGAAATTGGAGATGGCGGGATGATGGGCAGAGCACAACGGAGAAGAATAGCTAACGTAGTTCGCAGCAGTATTGGGTGAGAGAATAGCCTACCTATGAGTTCTAAGGTCGGGCAGTTGGATGACAAGCCTGGTTCGGCGAATGGGGTTAGTATATGGGTAGGAAGGAGAGAAGGGTGTGCGTCGAAGCGTGGCAAAAGCGGGTATGGTCGCATGAGAGGGAAGGTCTCGCTCGTTTCATGATAAGAAAAGTGAGGGACGAGTCGTTTTAGAGAGTTTAAAGAGTGGCGAATCTAATAGTGAACTCGGACTTTTGATTTACATAGGTAGTTTTAAGCACTATAGACAAGGGTAGCTGCGCGTAGGAGAAATACAGTGAAATATTAATGCACCTAGCCGCTTTTTGGTAATAGGTGCATTCGGGTTTTGCTCACTCTGCGAATCGAAGTTGCGAGGACGTGAGGCCAGCCACGAGGTTGGAGACTTACCTGAGTACGAGTGTCGGTCACGTTACTGATCCGAGGAGGAGACTTGCCTGCGTAGTCTAAGCCAATCCTCGGATGCATCTGCCTCAAATTTTGGCGGGAGATTAGTTTCGATTTTTTTTTTTAGATTCTCCTTCCCCGCTTCACCGCACGCAGGGCCGGAGACCAGTATTTGCTTCCATACTTTGGCGGAAGGCTCGTCACGATGCTGCTTGTTCTGAACGACCGAGGTAACAGGGAGCAAGCGTAGGGGGGTTGAAGAATTACTGGTTAGCAAGAGTACTGTCTGTGTCATCAACAGGGGGTAGCAGGAGGCGAACTGAGAACTTTGAGACCTACCTATTGGTGAGTTCGCTGCTCATCCCACTAAGCGAAAGGAGTAAGGAGACAGCTGCCGAGCCAGAGGCTTGCCTACTGGTTGAAGTGCTGCTCAGTCCAACAGTCGAAGGCATGTGGAGTAAGCTACAGGCCTGCATACCTGCATGCCAGAGCTGGGCACCGGGCGCCCAGAGCCGCACCCACCTGCACCCACTCGACCCATAGGGTGATCGGTCAGATTTAGGTCTACATGAGTTGTCTTGGGTGGGTTATGGGCGGGCACATCCAGCATGCCTTTCTCGGTGACGGGCGGATGAAGATTTGACTTGGGTCATCCGCTGGGTGGGTGGCAAGCGGGTGATGTCTTGGCCTGGGTCACCCGACCCATAGACCCAGGATGACCCGAAAATTATGCAACCCCCCCCTCCCCCCCTTGTGTAGTACGTCAGGCTTGAGGTTGAGAGACAAAGAAAAAAGTGTCTGGATTCAGTTGCCCAGTTCCTGATAAAGTAACGCACCGTGCTCCAGCAGTGCAGGTGCCCTTTGACAATTTTTTTTTTTTTTTGAGATTTTTTCCTTAAAGACGTTCGAGTCTTATTGTTAATGTTGCCGTTGTTTTAATAATAGGATTTCAGATGTCTTTGTTCCAATGCTATGTTGCCGATGAAATTGTGATGGTGTAAGGGACTGGTATGGGCAGGTGCGGGTTGCGGGTGAAGAACATTTAGGTATTGGATGCGGGCGGGTGATGATACTCTTACGGTTGCGGGTGGGTGTGGGTGAGGGCTTTTTTCGGCTCACACGCAGATCGAGCGTGGGGCTGAAATTTCAAAAAATATTTTGGGTGGGTGGGGTCGTCTAAAAGTAAAACATAAAATTCTTGGGCTGGGTGGATGGGGGGGGGGGGAAATTTGGGCGGGTTGGGTAGAGGGTGAGGAAAAAAAACATTTGCCCACCTCTGTTGCATGCTCGTGGTGCGTTGTCCTTCTAACTAAGCGGAGCAACGAAAGACGAGTTACGAAGGTTGCGAGCTTACTGCTCAACCGACAACACCGTCTGTTGCTGGCTAAAGCGATAGCATGCCAATTACGGAGTAGGGACTTCGTTGTTAGCCGGTGAGCCGACTATCCTGCCAGGTGCAGTGGCTGGAGGGGAGTTACGAGTTAGTGAGTCCACCTGTGACCCTTACTCTCGGCCTTGAAGTTCTGCGGAAAGACAAAGATCTTTGAAAGACCGGTTGTTGCTGCGAAATGGAAGGTTGCGAGGAAAGTTTATAGTCGGTGGTTCATTTCAGTTTGTCCAAGTTGTTAAGGACTTTGGCCATCATTGCGGGACCCTCAGGCGTATCCAGATATCAAGACCCTTTCTTTCAAGTTGAGTTGTCCCTCCCTTGTATCTCAAGAGTCTGGAACCCCTCATCCTGCCCTTTTTACTCTATCCTGTCCTGAGAGGAACGCGACAGGCAGGATTGCAGCCCGTAGGAACGAAGCAAGACTCTATGGGGAGTCTGCCCACCGATTGCGGGAGCTCTGTCGGAACCTAGGCGAGGTTTTGGAGGCAGAGAACAGTTAGGTATATATTTTTCTACCTGTATGAACCCACTAACTCCCTGGTTGACTATCTCCCTTTAGTTTGACTGATGTATGCATGTGTCTCCCTATGGTTTTTGTTTTCTTTTCAGGATTCAATCAGACTGAAAGGAAGTAACATACGCGTGAAGTCTAAGTTTCTCTTTATTTTGACTGAAAGCAGATTAAGGGATGAACTGGGGGAAGGTGGGAGGAAGACAGTTTGCATGTATTTGACCGGTCAACCAAGGACTGGACATTGTTTTTAAGCAGAACGACCCAAGACTATGCTTATTTGACTGTTTTTTGAAGGACCAGAGATTGTTTCTAAGTTGAATGACCTGGTTGCTATGTTTATTTTTTAGGGTTCACCTGACTGATCTTTGAGACCAAGCATTATTTTTGAGTGAATGGCTTGGTCTGTCTGTTTCTTTTGGGGTTTCTAACTGAAGTTGGGTTGAAGAATCCAACTTCATGCTTTGAATGGTTTGAGGACAGACTGAACATTGTTTCTAAGTTGAAAGGTTCAGCCTTTTGTTTTATTTTTGAGGGAGGATTTCTGGTCTCAGGCTAAGCATTGTTTCTAAGATGAATGGTTTGGCCTAAAAACCACGCACATAAGTAGAAATTGAGTATAACAGGAAATACTTTATCTATATTTGCATGTGAATTGACAGTTGGACATTGTTTCTAAGCTGAATGATCAAACACTAAGCCATATCATTAAGAAGAAAAAGAAAAGTACTAAGTATAATTGGACGCAATTTGGGCAAGTTGAACATTGTTTCTAAGCTGAATGACTCAGTCCTCTGCTCATATTTTCAATTCCGTTTGAGAACAAAGTAAGAAAACTATAAATTTTGGATATTAAACAGTCCAGGGGGACTAGGTATTGTTTCAAAGGTGAATGGTCTAGTCATATGCCCAAAGAAGAGAAGAATAGTTGTGCAACCTATTCGTGTATATCCTAAGGCACGTTGTCAAGCGCATCGGTCCGGCACTACACAAGGCAGCGTGGGACACTCCTTGCCATTCCCTCTGTCGCTCGGACACACAGCGCTCCTACCCCCTAGCAGGTCAGCATCCTTACGAGTGGCCTGCTTCGCGGTCGGCCTTCCTATTTATGCAGGTTGATAGGATGGGCCTGTTGTCGCACGGCTGGATTCACACTACTTTCCCCCGGTAGGCCGACCAGCCTACTTGCCAGCTCGAGAATCTCAAAGCCTGTTAGTCGCTTGCTGCTACTTCACTTGGCAATATAGACAGCGCCCCGACGGATGCTTTAGTCCGTGGTCCGCAGTCCGCCTTCCGCTACTACTCCTCGATACAACGAGCAAAATCGAGTAGTTTTGGCGAGCCTGGTCAGCGGCCATCCCGTTATGCTCCGCGAACTACAACCTCCAAATCTCACTTTCTTCTTTATCTGGGTAAGTGACCCCTCTCTCTCTCCTCTGTGTTTTGCGCTTCCCCCCATTCGATCATTCTCCTACTTGTGCACGCCGCCCTACTGCTGTGCTGAATGATTATGAGTCTCCCTCCTCAGATGCGACTAAGTGCACCGCCACGCCAAGAGCTGCGGGAAACGTAATGCGACGACGGGGACGACTCCTGACAACCCCGCAAGAGTCGTTGTCCGCATGTCCGAATGAGAGACGCGCTACTCCATTCGACAAGATGGCAAAGCATCTCCAGCAGGTAAGTCCCCGACCCCGTAACCGGCCTCACCCCACTCCCATCGATAGAATACACAAGAATTGAATGAATCTGCCCCTAGCACGCTGGTAGGTTCATTCCAATTTCAACCAGCTACTCCCCTGGGCGCAACTCCGTTTCTTTATAGCACAAAAACCCACAACTCCTTCCCCAGTCTAGCTTCTCTATTCGATTCACAGCTTTCCAAATCTCCATTTTGACACTCTTCTTTAACAAAATCGGTCAAAAAAGGATGACTGAAATATACTGATCTTCGATCTCTACCATATCCGGTCTCGCTACCTTCGCGCATCACCTCTTTCTACTAACCCCGATTCTACTAACCTAGTGCTAGTTTTGAGCTCAGCTCGGGGTCGCCAATCCCCAAAACCCCCGAATCGACTCTCTGCTAGCCCGTTTTCATCAAGAAATGAGCGAGATCCGCTTTCCTCTCCGCATCTCTTTCATCTTAGCCATCTCCAACAACTTCGCGCAGTCCCTTCTCTTACTAACTCTTAACTTTCTAATCTAATACTAAAACTGACCTCGGATTCGAGGTCGCCTTACCCAAAAACGTATACTTACCATCTTCTCTCGTCCATTTCCGCTCAGAATTGAGCCAGACACATTCGTTCCTTCTTCTTCCTTTCCTCTCTCCTCCATAGTCCTGCACATGCTTTCTCTCACTAACCTCTAATCTACTAATCTACCCTCAAATCTAAGCTCACGATCTAATTCGCCCGGTCCGCCAACCCCAAGAACGCCTCCTTCCTCGCCTGATTCTGATAAGGATCGAGCGAGTCAGGCTTCCCCGACTGCGCCCGACTTACTCGCTGCCATCTCCGCTTTCGCCCTGCACGCATCCAGCGCCACCCCGGTCCAGATTCATTTGCCTGTTTTTTCCACCTTTGCTTCCCCTGCTTTCTTCGAATGAACTCGACGTGAAAATGCGCCCTGATTCATTCCTTTTGCTTACCTTTCTTTGTCTAACACTAACATCTGCCATCTCCCTTCCTTCGCGCCCGTCTCCTTCGCTACCTTGTTTCACAGCCTCAGCGCCCGTTTGCTCCTCGGCCTCAGAACTACCGCTCTCTCTTGCCTTCACCCGGTTGCCCATTGCTACTCTCCTTACTCCCCTTACAGCCAGTCCACTGGCGCCTTAGCGCAGCGGCCACCCTGCTACTCTGGCCAACCCTGAAGGATGCTCTGGAGGAAGCCAACTTTTGGCTGACCTGTTTACTCTTTCGCCCCTACCCCCTTGTCCAACGGTCAATCCGTACGTGACAGCAGCACTGCAGACCTCTCCCGTGTGTCCCTTGGTCTGCTCATCCTTTCAGGCCTCCAACGGCCTACTCACACTTAACCTTCTTCCAACAGAATGCAGTGCTGAGGGGCTCGGATGTACCGTAGACCGGTAATGTGCCCCATGCTGAGTGAGCCTCCGTACAGTTTTTGGTGGTAGTAGCAAATATTCAACTGAGAACTTCAATACACGTCATGGGGAGGGGGTCCAAATGAACTGTGGCCTATAGCACGGCCTTCCTACTGGCGGCCCCCCCTTTTTTCTATGACATAGTTCACCGCCTTGCGGGCCCCTGCGGGCGTGCTCACACACAAACCTTTCACGACAAGCGGCGGGCGGCCGTCCATGCGCCCGCAGCTACTGCTATCACCCTCGAGCTGCAGCCCCACAAACCTGCTCGAGCTGATCTCCAATTCCTTTCCACTTTTAGGCTATCGACGCTCTTCAAAATAGGAAGTGAGGGAAGCCACGACCACGGATTCCACCACTCTTCAAGCATTGGCCTCTTCGGTCCGTCTTTTCAAGACGGGCGGGGTAGGGGAATTCCGCCAACGCCCGACACACACGAACTCGTAGGTCAACTAAGGGAGACGCACGCTCACTTCCCCGACCTGCTGCAACGACCTTTAAATCTAGGGTCTCGTCCGAGTCAAGGGACTCCGAAGTATAAAAATAATACTACAATAAATAATACAGTATTTCATATCTTTTTAATTGTCAGCATACGACGAAAGAAGAAAGGGAACCGCTAGTACCGTTCCGACGCTGCCAATGGCGAAATCAATGGGGATGGCCCCACCGCCCTCCACGCTACTCTCATATTCCTACAGTGCCGTCACTCGACCTCGTTCCATAAATCTCTTTGATGGAAGTCCGGCGCTGTAACCAATAGTGTTAGGCCCAAGACAAGGTCTAGTTTTGACGGACATCAAAATAGACGGATGCTGTGCGACGTGTAGATCTACCGAGACATTTCCAAAGTCACATCCGTCGTCGATGTTATCCTCCGTATGCACGCACAAGTCACAAGCAAGCGCACCAATCTAGAGACAAAATCTCTTTAATCCTAGATATAAACAAAATTTGGTCGGCGATCACGTCGGCTCTTCAGCCATTAATAATTAGAAGATCACGCGCGCCTCAAATTTGCGCGCCCACACGCTCTATGCTCTAGTCAACCATTCAGTCAGCGTAGACCATAGACTCAGTCGCGCCTCGCACGGTATACTTAGACTTTAAACCAAGCTAATTTTCTGTCGTCTGCAAAAACCAGGCCGGATACCCTTGTAAGGGTATTCGCACCGACAACTTACCAGATGATATTAAGCGACGTCCCCGTCGCTTCGGAAGATCGAAAAGCTATAAATCCATCAAAACCCCCAAATGCTGACGAGAAAGGAACCAGTCCGATCAACCGACAGACTCAGAGTCGAGGCCTCCAACAATCCAAGTCCATATAACTATATGCTGCCAGGATCCTAACCGGGGTCTCCATTGTCTTGACACTAGGACGCCGGTGTACTACTAGACATACGTACTACAGCATAAGTCTCAACGACCCTCTCAATTGTCCTCTCCCCTTCGTCCTAGACAAACGTCCGCTTCTCGTTAAGTGTCCCAAAGTCTATACCCTGCAAGCAGGGCATAACTAGGGACACGGACCCTAACCAAGACCTCTGAAGGCATTCTTGCCTCCCTCCAACAATTTTCCCAATCAAATATATATATATATATACATAAATCTCATCATAGACTCTTTCTGCAGTCTAGTACAGGAAGGTCAGGTCTCCATCCTGACCCACCATAGTCTGGGTGACCGTGCCAGATCTACGACCCACCACGTTGTTATTTTAGCGGTAATGCCCTCGCAGGTTGCGCCATGATAGGCTTTTCTCCTGATAAACATTCAATCAGGACTAAAAAAAGACTCGACTCGACTTCTATGCCACGACATTCCGCAGGTGTAAAAACCCTTTTAGGTGGCAACACCCCTTTAAGTCTTTACTCCCTTGGCAAGACGTAGACCCGCTCTTTAGGTTACGCCGATCAGTAGCCGACACTAGGGGTTGCGCCCCAGTGATGCTAAACTTTACCGTTAGCTTGGTATTCTCATAAATGTCCTAAGATTAGCACAAGTGGCTGAACGGTGTGTCGCAACAATACAGGCCTACTGCGGGACTACGCAAAGGCCTGTCACACATAAAAGGTATTTACCAGTCCTCTGTGGGATAACAAAGAGAATCACGATAACCTCTCCACTTTCACAAAACAAAATCACCGCCAGATTCACAAGACCGTGACTTCCCTACTTGATCAGAGCAAGAAAGTCACCTCTTAGTGACATCTCCCAAATAAATCACTTTTGCGACCTCCAAAATTTCACCAATAGCCAAACAACAAACTTGGTCCTTCTCGTCAGTCTTTATCATTCAAAATCAACTTACCATGCCATTAAATCTATTAACCACCTTTCATATAAAGGAGGACTCAATCAATAGGTCTCCCAATTATCCCTTCTCTTTTTAGGATGAACTCTCATGCGACCCTTCTTTTAAAACATCTTCCCTCTCTGAAGATGAGTCTTCCAAATTAAAAAAAGACTGCCTTCCCACAAAAGGCGTCTCTACCATAAAACAACTCAAACTAAAAGACCAACTTATGGGTCCTCATCACAACTCATCAATAAATATTTGGCATGGTAGGCATTCGATTCTCAAAGACTCATAAATCCCTTAGGATTCTTACACTTTTCAAAAAAACAGACTGCACTTCCTCTCCTTATACCTGGCCCTATCACTCGCCCGTGGGCAGATCGCACGAGTATACCGAAGAGTAGACAATTCACATGTATTCACATTCTCAAAATACACATTACACGAGATGTTTCTCATACATCTCTCACACAAAAACATCATACATCAGGATAAAACCACACATGTGAGAGTGATTGTGATCGTCATATACAGGGGAGTAATCTTAGATAAAATCTCAACTCAATATACACTAAGGGGTATAATAACCCTACTAAAAAAACGGACAATCATAGTTTGGAATTACATATATACACAAAGAGTTGAACAATCTCAACTTAAACTGACATCAGTATCACACAAAAATCATGACCTCCGTAGCCAGAGCTAAGCCGAAACAAGGATTCAAGTAATTCAAGACATATCTAAGTAACCAAGCAACACAAGGGATCATTTATATACAAGTCTCACGTATTACTCCTCTAGGTTAGAGAGTCTATCTCACACACACTGAGGCCTCTTCCTAAGTTTCTCATATCTTTCACACATGTACAACCACCTTGACCTAGATACGAAGTAGGTCCCATATCTTCCTATTTGATAGGTCTAGTGGAATAGACTTTCATTTCGTAACAATACCCTTAAAACCACTCCTGGCTCTATCCACTGAAGACGTTGTGAGGAAACCCGAGGAGGGGCTCCTACCGCTCGCTGAAGCCAGGGGCAACGCCGCCTGTCACTCGGCGCGCCCACTTCCGAGGTCCTCAGCGGCAGATAGGGTGTTGGGGGTTATTATCTTTTGTTTCCCCTGCCCACAGAAGCGCTTTAATCTAGCGTTATCAGATCATAATTCTCTTGAGGAATTTTGTTCAATGAGCGCTTCCCCCTTTTCTGGAGTCAGAGCCGGATGTAGATTGGGCCTGATCATGAGGGTTATCTGTTTTGACTCTATCAAGTTCGGTTTTAAAAGGGAGAGTGGTACAATCAGGCGAGTCGATTTCCAGAGAATAAACAGCCCCTTCAGCATGCTTAATTACCAGTAAGCTAGAGAGTCAAATCAGCAGGCTCGATCAGATGTCCA
Organism: Chara braunii; assembly: GCA_003427395.1. Classification (NCBI taxonomy): domain Eukaryota; kingdom Viridiplantae; phylum Streptophyta; class Charophyceae; order Charales; family Characeae; genus Chara; species Chara braunii. Next base: position 218,666 of record BFEA01000679.1, on the reverse strand, counting down.
GC
>BFEA01000679.1:181540-199500 GCA_003427395.1 Chara braunii | reverse complement strand
TTTCGCCCCGGTCGTATGCTGCAAAAACGTTGCGGCGAGGTCAACTCCCTTGATGCCTCTCCGCGGCAGGCCAATCCGGGTCTAACCCTCTGAACGGTCGGAAATGTCAGTCCCTAGACATGCCGAGTGCGGCCACCCATCTCCCCATCTTTGAGGGTTACTCATAAGGCTAAGTGCGCCCAAAATCAGGACTGCCCTGAGTTCCCCTTATTTTTGCTGCCTGGTCATACGAGACTACCATCAAAACACAGATTTGTCCCTGAACCTAAGTCCCAAAACTGCAGATCTCAGGCGGCGCACTGCTTGTGGCCACCTGACAACGTTCTCATAACGCGATTTAAGACAATCCTAACATACCACATATATACGGCTATTCTATTGGGGTTCCTCCCGCTTGCAATTCGGGTTGTCTTACCAGACCATTATTACGAAACCTTCTTGGTATATTGTCAGGCTCAATGCTGACTACAATACGGAATTAAAATTTTCATCTTTCAGCCATTTCATCCTCCGTTCTCGTATTCTGAGCTGCTTTACCTACCCAACTATCATCAGAACCGTCGCTTATCAGACATTTTTCTCCCTTGCATTCCTCTTATGGTTTCGCTGGAGCCCATTGCGTCCTCCAATTGCCGCGCCCTCCATCCCCACGACCTCTTCCAACTTGTTGCCTTTGACTTCCTCCACTGACCATGCTGCCTCGTGACACTTGTTGTGACGGCGGCTGCAACGATCCCATAGGCTGAGGTCGAGTCTGGGCTGCAGGAGGCCTATGCGGCATTATGCTCATTTGTGGGCCCAAACAACTGCCTTGTGCCTATGGCACACGTGGATTATACATTGGCCACAGACTCACTTGATCACACAGCGTCCCCTGCCCGCATAATGCCAGCCCAGCCGACGGAGGCCCCTCTTATGTTGCCTCGTCTCCCAATTTTTTGTGAGGTGGCCACTACTTGCCGCGAACACTCGCCCTTCCTAGTACATTGGCCTCCCTGAGCTAGGTTCCTTGCTTTCCGCTGGGCCTTCGTCAATTTGGGAGGTTCAGGCTCCTTTTTCACCCCAACCACTTCCTTGCTTTTGCATTTCCGAGGGGTATCACCGACCTTTCCACAACAATCACACACTATCTTTGCCCATCGCTCTCGCCCTCTCTTACTCCTGCGCCTGGCCCAACTTACAGTTGGCGATGCCCCCATGTCCACACGCCCCTGATTTGGATCAGGTGCAGTGGTAGGGAAGACTAAGCTAGATCCTTGCTCCTCCTTTACCTCAACCAACTTTTATCCCTCCCTTGGATGCTAGTCCGCCTTTTCGGTTCCTATGAGGAGAAGTGACCTTTTGTCCCCACCCTTTGCTCCTCCTTCATCCTGACCAGCCGTCTCACTCGAGGCACGCTCTAAAACCTTTCGTTTGCCCTTCCCGACCTCTTCTAGTCGTGTCAGCCTTTCTTCCGGTATTCCCACTTGTCTTTGTATTCCACTCAACTCCCCTTGTGCCAATGCAACTCCAGCTGGCCGTACAGGACTCCTACGAGGTGCACTCTCTATTCCACCTTCAGGGAACCTTAACCTCAAAGAAGCCTCCAGTTCACTTCAGGTCCGCGACTTTAACATAAGAGCATACACTTCCTCACTCAACTCTTCGCAGACAAACAACGACAACATGATCCACATCGCATTTTAGTCTCACATCTTTGCGAGACTGAAGTCATAATAGCCGCGTAGGAATGTAGACAAACTCCTTCCCTGAAACAGCCATGCACGAAGGTCATGGGGCATCGAGTCGTGTACCGACTCACACAACAGTACTTTGCTGAGGCACGAGCTCCTCCAGTGCAGGATTTTGGCAAAACCACTGTCTTTAGCCATGGCGTTGGTACTGACCTGACACGCATGACAAGCAATCGATCATCAGACTGTGGCGCAAGAAAGCTCAAAACAAGTAAGGTTGGTAGAAACTGCTAATACTCAATTCACACTGACCACTTTCCCGTTCACACCACAGGGTCTAGACTTTAATCACCCTCGCTTTAATTTTAATGGTACTATGAGCAGTATACAACCTAGATGCAGTTGACAGAGCGTGAGGGTAGTCCCAATCTGCCTGCTACGGCCCGAATCTCTTCCCAATCTACAACCCTTTCATCTGGATCGTGTGAGCCGCATAAGCGTCAACAATATTGACCAGGCTTCGGAGTTCTTGACTATGGGGTAGAAATCTTTGGTCCAGGTACAGACCATATACAACTCGCACGTATACCTTGCATATCCCCATTCTCACACCCTCACTGCGGCTGCTGCTGCGGCCTCTACTCTCTCCTGTCCCCCAAAACACTTCTCTACGAGAAATTCAGGCAGGATGACTCGTAACGGGGCTTAAGGAAACTGAAATTCATCGACATGCTTAACTTCGATATAGGCACCACTCGCTCTTCCCTCTCATGGATCCTTCCTCTTGCCCATTTTGTCACAGCTTCCTCAGCTATCAATGGCCTCGCAACCATGCTTCCGTGCCCAAGTGCCAACTCGACCCCATGTTTGACCCAGAATGACGAGGAGGCGTATAGAGTCACCCTCACGATCGCACCACCTTGATCATCATCAAAACCAGACTCGATCCAGGCGAAGATACCCACGTCCATAAATGTGCCCCATCAGGAAAATATATACTCTCCTTCCTTGACTCTCCTCGGCAAGGATACCTCGAGTCCATCTTCCTTTTTATTGGGCAAGGCCATGTTACGATCTTCCTTTGCATAGGACATCCTGGGTTGCCTTCGCTTTGGTCTGGGTTCTGCCCACCACAGAAAACGTCCAGCATACGCCTTTCGTTACCATGTTGACACTCGCGCTATACAATCCCTACTCCTAAACCCTTAGCCTCAAGTCATCTTTTACTAAAAGTCATCCTTTCCAGCACTTACGACTATCCAACTTAAAGAAGAAAATAATATATCACAGTAATAATACGTTCACAGATATCAAAAGTTCAGAGCAATAAGCTCATAGATAATGATATATTATCTCAGTATCTGACGTCAATAATACTTACCAGGATCAAAAGCATTAACATTGTACGCAACTAGCCAAATAACCAGAAATATATACAAATACATCATAATAACACAATCCACATAAAGTTTGGCCATAATAAACACCCTTAGATACAAATAGCAGTAAGAGTATACCACTCTACTCCCCAGCTCTGATATAAGTATACTGTGGTGAAGGGCAGTGTAATCCTCTTTAGAAAGGATAGCATCTCAAATTCCTAAGCTTCGCTCAAGGATCAAGCCTCACTGCTTCTCCCTCCGATTCCAGCACTCGCTTCTTGCAGACCCTTGCCGACAAGGTAAGCAACCTCAACACATACGCTTCGGGATGTATTGTCCCGTCCTGTGCTGGTGAATGCACTTGACACAAAAATAGTTCCTCTGACAGGGAGTACCTTCCTCCCTTACAGACCATGGTCCAACAAGGCTAAATAATTTTCCTCCTATTCAGTAGTAGTGTAGTTATTTTATCACAGGAGATATAACAACAACACGCCACTATGGACCAGGAACATGGTTCTGGCGTGGGTCTCACCACTACCTACAAGACAAAACTATAGCTTCTTCAAAGTGATCTCTCAAGGGAACAATAACATCGGATTGCAACCTTCCTTGGGGTAGACGACCTTACACATTGACTGTTCCCGGAGAAGAACTTATCCCAAGGAAGTAGTCACTCTATTCACCTCTGAATCCACATCAGACGTGGATTCTGCGCAATGCTTCTACCCCTCTTTGACGAATAATCCAAATGCACACACCTCAACAGACAGTCATAAATCAATAAACGGACTTGAGACACTCATATAGATCCTTACAGATCAATAAATTCAAATACATACCTCAAATAAATGGCCCATGCAGAAACATTCCCGGACGAGATAATCATAAGATAACATCAATCACACAACCTCACATAATCAGACACTAGACAAACTTACTTACATTAGATCCGGCATATATAAATGAGTTCGATCACATAACTCAAGAAATGCTCTTAGAAAGATAGCCTCAAGTCCTTAGTTTCAACTTCATAGATTCAAGTGGATGATCCAAGCCTGGAAAGGTTTAAATGAAGGTCTAACATCACCTAGATCTTGGTGCCCTATCAAAAGTAAGCAAAACAGTCTAAGTGTTAGCCCTTTCAATGTGTCATACAGACCTACTACTTCCCGTAGTTTTTTCGGTTAAGGTCATAACTCGTTGTTCATCGCATCTGCCTTATATGCCTAATTCACAACACATCACGCGGGACAAACTTCACACCTCCACGACTATATAATCTGAACAACCTGCTTAGAACCCAGACTCAAGGATCCCATATCCATGTTCATAAAGACTTTCAACATTATTAGCCAAGCCAAACTCTCCTCGAAGTCACTCGACGACTTCTAACTTGATAGGTCCCTTTACACATCCTCAACCTCGTTCTAGTGCAAAAGCACCAAGTTGCTCTCATGACCACTCAGATAACCCTTTCAACCATAATAGGTACCTTATAGGGCCAACTCCCTCAATAGATATTCTGAGTCCGACGTCACCTTATCTTACCCTGACCATACCAGCTATACAAAGCAACGTCCAAACCCATCAACTATCATGGTCAGAAGGGGTACCAACTTCATCTTTCATTCTACTAGTCAGCGTACATTAGCGCATAGTCAAAATGCTTATCCCTCTTGCGTTATCCCAACTGCACTAGCCAAAATCAACTCACACAATCAACTCTCACTCGCTCTCTATCCAATACCATCAATCGATCAGCCATACAGTCCAAATAAAATTTCACATTTTGTCTAGTTCTTTCATTCTCATACCCGAATGTCGTTCCACCAGGGACAACGGCAGACAACCGTTATCCCTGGCAACGATGCCATTGGTACCACATAGTACGCCACCATTGCGACCACTTGCGTACGCTTGCATTGCCAGTCGATATGAGTTAACCCTTTGTCCACGCGGTTTTATACTAAGTCTCGCGCGCGTCGCCTATCCGATTCCCGCTCTGGAGAGTTATGGGATGACTACTAAGGGACTAGGAGTGTTGTTGCGTTGTTTGTTCGGTGTCGTTCTGTATATGTACGTGAGTGTGTATCTGTTTTTATTTTTATCTTCTTTATAGTGGTGTGCGCGTGGCGTGTGGGATGTGTCCTAGTCGACCGGCGACGAGTCGCACTTGGGACCTCAACCCTCCAAGATGCCGGTTTTCGTGCGGGTTCGATAGAGGCGTATTACCCCGAGTACCCCCTATGCTACTGTGAACGAGAAACACCCTCGGCTGGTCCACCTCTGCGATTGCAACTGATCAGCTTTCGTACTGTGGACTGGTAGCTCGGCAGGGATACGCCCACCGAAGGGAGATGACAGCTCGCACAAGGTGGAGGTAAGTCGTGCCTCGCATAGGCCCTATCCTGTCGTAGGAGCTCGCGAGAGGTATGGCTGGCGCACTCGGCCGGAGCGGCTTGTGGAAGCTCCATGTGTATTCGCGACGAGGATTAAGAACCAACTCCTGCGTGATGTGGCCGGGAGGGTCCCGCTGTCGAGCGCCTCGGTCCCGCACGGGGACCCTCCGGCCTCGTCACGCAGGATTTGGCAGGACTTGTCGTGGAGAGCGTTTGTCGCTCCGGCCGAGTGCACCAGCCGTACCTCTCGCGAACCCCTACGACAGGACAGGGTCACGTGAGGCACCGCTTACCTCTACCTACGGGAGCTGTCACCATCCCCTAGGTGGGCGTATCCCCGCCGAGTTACTGAACCACATGCGAAGGTTTTTCGTATGCAATCGCAGAGGTGGTCCAGCCGAGGGACTTTCTTGTTCACTGTAGCATACGGGGTACCCGGTGTCAATGCCCAAAATCGAACCCGCACGCGAATCGACGCACTGGGGGGCTGAGGTCCCAAACGCGACTCAACGTCGGTCGACTAGGACGCATCCTACATACCACGCGTTACACCACAACACTCACATACATGGAAGGACACAAAACAAAAAATACACAACAACACAAGAACACAACAACACAACAATACTCCTAGTCCCTTCAGTATCCGACCCATAACCTTCCGAAGCGAGAGTCAGATAGGCACCGCGCGCTGAACTCAGTATAAAAAGTTGAGCGGGCGCATGACCTTCTCATATTGACCAGCCATGCGTGCAAATGCGAGCGTTCGCACTGATGGAGTACTACGTGGTACCCATGATCGGGCGATCCTCGATAGTCTCGAGGGCCATGTTCGACACTCCAGTGTCGACTGACAAGCGCTTTGAGGGGTTAATCCCTCGACGCTAGACAACTGCCAAATACGGTTGAAGACCACACCTTTTTCTGCACCCTGTGGAGAGGGGTTGAGTAGACAACTCCAAACTGTCGTGGCGGCCAGAGATGAAGGGGTTTCACTTTGACGGCTGCCACAAACTACAACGTCCAACCATCCTAATCCTAAAAAGCAAAAGTTAAAAAGGAACCTCTTTTTTTTATCGATGCCGAACTTAATCAATCACTACGTACGGCCTCAATGAGTCGTGCGGACACCAACATGACACAGAACCTATGAGAAGTGAGACGATCACTCTTACAATCACGATGTGGCTTCCTTCAAATGTATATATATATATATATATACAATCATACGCAAACCCAAGTCTGGATCTCAAGTCGTAGAACATACCTGCAGTCACATCAAAGATCCACATCAACAGAGCACACATTACACGAGGTAAACTTCAACCATTCTTTGCGCTCACACCCCTCGCTTTAGCCATACAAGCCTCACTCTTTGTGCAACTCTCAAAATAAAATACTAAGCATCTATATTAAATGGTCATTCAATTAAAGTCTGGGTAAGAACACAACAAAACAAATCAAACCACAGGGTTAAAGCCTTTAGGTTGAGTGACAAAAGTGGATTAGAGTTGAGTCGGAAACCGACCTGTTATCTAAGGATAACAGACGGTGATCTTTGTAGGATCAAGTTGAAGATAGTCAAACCTTGAATCAATATGAATAAAGGTGACCTGCAATGCAGCACAAGCTAGTACCCAAGCCATACTTGAGTGATCAAGAAATAATCCTACCTTTCTAACTAACCTTTTATGTTTATATAAAAATGTAAGAAATTCCGGCAGCATATCCCCAAAACAGGATGGATTGCCATATTTCTCCTAGTTGAAAATAATCTAACTCTCCAAATTCTACAAAATTTCGGCAGCGCTTCTCGTAGAAAATGTGTCTTTTCAAGAATTTTTATGAACCTAAAAATAACTAACTCTTTCAGATTTGTAGAAATTTTGGCAGCGCTTCCCGTAGGAACAGGAAGCTGTCAAGATTTATACAAAGATGAAAACAAAACGACAAAGCAAAGCTATATTTGGGACTAACTTGTGACACTTACTTGATAGTTAGAATTGAAGATAGTCTACGCGATCTCTTCCAAAAGATGGTATAGTGAGCTATCATCAATTCTATTTTCAAGTAAGGTCGGTCCAATCTTTATCCCAAGCTCTCCCTCCCATCATCCATCTCATCTACCTATGGCTCCAGCACTTGGCGAGCATCTAAGTAGCTAACCTATCGAATAGACGTCCCAGAGTGAGAGTCCACAATCATGCATAAACAAACACCTCTCACAATCCCACATCAGTTTGACCCAAGTAGTTCGTTAGATCACTCGGTTCGCCTCCCTTTTGTATGTCCCCCTTGCTTATGGCATACGATTTGACAATGCCCTAAATTAAGGGTATGTCCAACCTGCCTAAGTAAACAAGTAAAGACACGAACAACTGGACTGCCCTAACGTAAGGGTATGTCCCACACAGCATTGACCTTAGTCATAAAACATATCACCAGACCATCCTAACTTAATGGTACGTCTGACTTCTGCTTAACTGACGACATGAAGCATAAAACTAGACTGCCCTAACTTAAGGGTATGCCTAGTCAGCTCGAGACAAGGTTACGTAGGGCATAGGATTAGGCTACCCCAACTTAGGGGTGTGCCTGACCTGCCTAAAACACGTACGAACAACAAAAGGTAGGACCGTCTTAACTTATGGGTACGTCCAACCTACATCACGTCAACGACAAGGGCATATCACTAGGCCGCCCTAACTTAAGGGTACGCCTAGCTAGCTTAAACAGTTTTAGGTACATAAGACAATATAACCAGGCCGCCCTAACTTAAGGGTACGCCTGATCTGCCTGAACAATCACAAACAACGTATAGCTAAGCCGCCCTAACTTAAGGGTACGCTTAGTCTCTGTAACGACAATATAAAAGAACAACCATTGATATACTTGCACAAACTTTATATTTTTTTCTCTTGTTAGGCAGATAATCAGACCTACCAAACTTAGGGAGATATTCAATCCTGCCTTGTGTTTAAAAGGGAAAATAAAAGAAAATTTATACTAACTCTCTGCTCCTTTATATTATCACGAGCATAAGACTGGACCGCCCTAACTTGAGGGTACGCTCAGTCTGTCCGGGTTACCTTCACTTTATATTCTTCATTTATCTCTCTTCTTTTTTTTTTTCTACCTGACTTACTGACTGACTTTCCCAACTTAGGGTGCCTGGTCTATCAGAAAGTATAAGTTCATATAATATATGTATCAAAGTCTATACTTTGGTTGACCATTAGTTCATGGCTTATGACTAAGCCGCCCCAACTTAGGGTTACGCTTAGTCTTATGCCTTTGTCCCCCTCAGAAAAAACACTCATAGAATTGGGTCTACGCAACTTAGAATATCCCCAATCCTGTTTTTCAGCAACCCAAAAGAAACATCAGGATTCTGAGTCCTCCCAACTTAAGGTGCCCATCCTCTTGTTCAGAAACCCCAAAACGAAACAAGTGGCTGGACCGTCCAACTTAGGATAGGCCCAACCCAGAAAGATCATACATTTAGCCCAACAAATATCAATAAAACATAGCACTGAACCCACTCAATTTAGAGGGATTCAGCCTTGGGTTGACCCGGTCAAACGCATGCAAAACTCTTTTCCCCCTCCTTCGCGCAATTCCTTTGTCTGAATTCACTCGAAGGATTATCTAATCTCTCATATATATCTGTTTATTTAGTCTTTCCACAAGACATGTCCTGACATACATAACAAAATAAAAGGTAATAATATGTCATAGTTTTATTCAGATACCCAAAGGAGTAATGTACTGGTTATGGGAAAGGATCACACGCGTCAGACGAAAGTATACCTGAAGTTCCCTGCCTCCAGAACCCCGTCTGGGTTCCAGGAGAGCTCCCGCAATCGATGGGGCGAACCTCCCACAGAGGCCTTGGCGCGGTCCTACGGGTTGCAATCCCACCTGCCGCCTTCCTCTCAGCACCAATGGACTAGACTTCGACTGAAAAAGGCAAAAAAATGAACTTCAAACTCTCGGATACAAGGGAGGTGCGCTCAGACTCACGGGAGAGGGCCTAGGAATCTTAAATCTCCTTAGGGCCGCGCAATGATGGTCAATGAAGCGCAACAGAAGTAGCCGAATCTCGACCAAAACACAGAATAGCAGTCCCTGGACTGCCCTCCAAGTTACAGCAATAGCCCTTGAGCAGTGTCTGCTCACCCCCCCGGGCCCACAGTCGTGCGCAGTTAGTGCATGACGAGGGGCACAGCGAAAGCCATCAACGAAAGTACAGCAGGGCACAGGGTACATGGCAAGATGGCCCCGCAACAACTCCTCAAAGGGACAGCAACACACAGTCTGTGTGCTGTGGCAGCCCTATCCAGCAGCAGCGGTAGTAACAGCCCCAACTAGATTGCTGCAGCAACCCAAAAAGGCTCAGCAATACACAGTCCGCAGTGGGGAACAACGCCCGGCTTCCACATTAGTTCCTAAAGTAGTGCCCAACACAGTACCAGTGCCCAGCCTGTGCCCTGCACAGCAACAACGCCTACCACCATAACAGTTCCCAGCTTGCCACTATAGCTTTACTATTGGTTCTTCACCATAGGAGTTCCCAGCTTGCCACTATAGCTCAACTCTTGGTTCTTCTCCCATAGTCAGTCCCCCTATCGGCAGAGAGGTAAGTCTCCCTTAGCCCTCCTGAGTCTTTACCTCTCCCTCTCTCATGTACCATGCTATCTCGTGACCCGGTAAGACCGGACACAGCCAGCCGAGAATCCTCTTGCCAGTCATGCAGCACCCCCAACGACTTACAGGCTGACGGCCAACAACGCCAATGGTAGAATTGCAGATCACGAAAGCATTGTGAAAGCCAACTAGTCAAATACAGCCCGAGAAAAAGAACCATACAGAAATGGCACCGTAATAAAACCATATTAACGAACTCCATTTGTCAAAGAAAACATATATTTGCTATCTCTGCAGATACGACCGGAACTCTTTCTCTTAATGACGGTCAACACCCTGACCACTTTCATACAACTATTATATCCAAGGTAAGCAATAAGCAACTCGTTGTCGTCAGCAGCAACAACCGAAGCACATTCAGATGTCGACCAAGCAGACGACTGCCATGACCCGGCACACACCCTCACTTGATGGCTGCAATAAGTGACCCCTCTCATTGATGACTCTTTCCCCATTACTGCTTTTTCGTGTCCAATGCACCTGATCATAACCCCTGCCGGTTCAAACCACGAAGACAGGCATCACGACAAGATGCATTGAGATCGAGGTGGTGGTCAGAATGCCGCACTGGAATATGCTGCTCGTTTTAGCTCTAGAATTCCTACGGTCACCTCAGTGGTAGGGAGGCCACAGTTATTCATAGTTTTTTTAGCGCGAGATATTTACACTCTGACGTGCAAGACTTAGGTTGTGAGTCGTAGGGTCTGGTTCCTTTGACTGCTGATGAACACCCTTCCAGGAGGTTAGTCTTACCGACAAGGTACAAGCTGATTACACAATCCCACATAGCTCACCGTTACTCAAAACGTCTGCAAACGGCGCCCATCTGCTCCTTGCCCGGTATCTCCTCACTCCTCCCACCAGGTAAGTATCTGAATCTCCTCGAGCTCTCCATTCGTCCGCCTCGCTATGACTATCTTCCAGCTCTCCCCTCTTTCCCCCATTGCATTCGTCTCCCTCCCCTCATGTATCTGGCCTGAGTCCCGACCGGATTCAAGCAGTTTCCCTCCTAAGATGGAGATACAACTCTATTGAGGAAGACGATCATAGTCGCATTCCACCCTTGGCCGCGGCTATGCACGCAGAGGGATAGAGGTAGGCTGGTTCCCTCCATAGGAGGAGCAACGCATCGTTCACCAGCTCAGTCTCCAACCTCGCGGCTCCCCTCACGCTACTGTCATCGATAAACTGGGCAAAAACGGAATGAACCTTCCGCTAAAATAGGGGAAGATACATCGCCTGCTGCTTCTTTAATTACGAGCACTACAGGTACGTACCTCTCATCCCTCCTATACGACCATTCCTAGCTCTCCTTTCCTACTTCAACAGCCTCCTCCTCCTCTTCTCTCTTTCTCTCTCTACCGAACACACCTGGTCATCGTCTTGGTCAAGTTTACGACACTTCTTAACTGCTACGCTAAGTTGTCTAGTACGTCGGTCACAAGGCGAGATAGCACAGCAGCGTGCCCAAAACGAACTATGAGCACAAAGAGCAAAAACAGAACAGACCATAGAATGAAGCAATAGAACGGCTGCGGTCCAGCAAAGGTAGCGATGACCACAACGTTTTGAACTCGACTGCAGAGCAGCAACCATGACCTCGGTGATGACGTTCACGTGAATCCAGAAAGCGGCGAACACGACCACAAAGACTGCGTTTGCGAACACGCTGACGCGCAGCACCTTGATGAAACCGGGGGTGATGAGGCAGCTTTTCTGATGAGGAAGGTCATCAAAACAGAGATGACCACCAGGATACGGCCACTCCCCATCACATGCACAAAGTGAGAATGAATCTTGTGCTAGAACCTGACCCGATGCAAAACTTTTATTTTCTCGTAGTAAGGGCGAAGCTCCTACTGCCCATGCTGCAATGTCCGCCCCCTGACTCATCGATCTGACTTCATAGATCGATTCGTGAGGTCCTAGAAACCCCAGAGTCGGATCTTAGATCGTCCGATTCTATAAAGAATTGGGCGAGATATTAAAATTTCACCTTCTGCCATAGTCGCGCTCCCGCCACCTTCGCGCAGTTTTTTTTTTTTTTTTTTTTTTTTTTTGACTTCTTCTACACTAAGTTTAATGCTAATCTAACCCCAGATTCGAATTCGCCTAAGCCCAATATATCAGGTTTGCATCTTCTCTCGCCCGATTCCGTCAAGAATTGGGCGAGTTATGCACTCCTCCCTTACCACTTCTCTCTCTCCGCCATCTTTATTCCCGGTCTAAATGCACCTGGCACAATTCCGTGCCAAGATTCATCCTCCAGCCTACGTGCTCCTCTTTTGCCAGCCTCCCTGTCGCAGCGCCCAGCCTCCCATCCGCCCCTTCCTCGTAGCTCCACTATAGCGGCTTCCCGTACGGCAGCACCCTCCCTTAGACTAACGCAGCCTCCTACGGTAGCAGGTCCCGCCACGATCAACTTCGTAGTGATTGGTAATCTGCTCAGCAGCACCAGCTATCTTGAGGGAAACTTTAGAAGGAACCGGCTGAAATGAGGAGGGGAAGCAAGCAACTGCCTCGTCGCCCGTGCCTCACCTCTCGGACGATACTCACCACAACAAGCAAAGAGAGAGTTCAACCTCTCTATTTATGCAAGCCAGCCTCATGCAGGGGCCATGCTAATCTTCTGTATCATTCCAATTTTAACGGATGTCCCGAAGGACTAGGCCCAGCTCTGGCCCTAGGATACCAGCATCCTGCTTGCCTGTCCCAGGCCTTTCAGAGCTGCAGTACTTCTCTCACCCGCTCCCCGTGAACTTGGAACTCGGGTCTATTTTTCAGCAGTTCATGGAGGTATCCACTGAACTAGGCTCTTGGGCTTCACGGCCGGTCCCGGTACCTGCACCGGACCTCGTCCTAGATGGGGAAAAAATAAAAATAATAATAATAATAAAAAAAAATAAGAATAATAATAAAAAAAATAAAAAACGGATTGGGGAGGGGAACCGTCGGAACCCAGCCTCGGTCCCACCTGTTGGGTCCGCAGTTGGACTCCCTAGCAAAACCTAGGGGGATAGTCCCGCGGGACCCTCGACCCCTTGGGTTTTCGCCAAAGTACGCTGCTTCGCTCCTCCGCTGCTGGCTGCTGGTCCTGATCCCGGGATCCGCATGCTGTTAGTTCGATGCTGTAACCAATAGGGCTAAGCCCAAGCCTGGTTGCAGCAGGCGCTGTCGGTGTGAATACCCTTACAAGGGTATCCGCCTTGGTTTTTGCAAGTGATAGAAAATAGTTTTGATTTAAAGTCTAAGTATACCGCGCGAGGCGCGACTTAGTCTATGGCTTACGTTGACTGAGTAGCTGACTAGATTAGAGTGTGTGGGCGCGTAGACTTAAGGCGCGCGTGATTTCTTTTTATCCTTGATGGATGAAGAGCTGGTGTGGGCGCCGACCAAATTTTTTTATTTTTAGCTTTGATTAAACTAGGATTAACTAGACTTTTGTCGTTTGATTGGTGCACTTACCGGTGACTCGTGCATACGTACGGAGGACGACATCGACAATGAAGAGGCTCTGAAGCGTCTTCGATAGACCGGCGCGTCGCGCGGGTGCCCGTTTATTTTGGCATTCACTAGAGCTAGATCCAGACTTGGGCCTAGCACTATTAATTACGGTATTGCCTGGTACGGATTGTCGTCGCGGTAGTCGAGGATCTTGGGTGTTCGCCCTTCGGGTTGGCCCACGGTGTAGGAGAAAAGGGTGAGTGGCGGGGCCAGCCGACGCGGTGCACCGCCCGCCCCCCACCGTTTGCCGTGAGAGGTTTGGGTGTGAGCGTGTCCATTGGGGCGCGAAATATGGTGAATGGTGCCTGAGCTAGGCTGGGCTAGGGGGGCACCGGTGGGAGGTTGCCGCAGTCTTGGCAGTACGGTAAGCGGTCCCGACAGCAGGTGACTCGAAACCCCTCTCCACTTGGACCTTCAGAGTGCTCATCTGAATATTTGCTACTACCACTGGGATTTGCACCAGGCCAGGCCTGGGCTTTGCAGCAGGCCCCGACCTTCGGCTCCGCGGCAGGCTGTCTGCGTGGGGGGGTGTTGTAGTTACAGGAAGTCCCATAGCAGCCTTCGCCCGTGCTCAAGCCTCCAACAGGGGCGATACGGGAGGCACCGGCCGGTGGCATCAGCGTTGGGCGCCCGTCATGGGCTAGTCACTGTGCTTTTCCCCAAGTCCCCTCCCCCTAAGAGCAGCACTAAGTCTCTGCTCTGTGCCACTCGAGACGGGGCGGGGGCTGATTCCAGCAAATATGGGAAGGAAAATTCAGCAGATTAATTTTTTTTATTTTTTTTTTTGAGTTCCTCCTGACGGATCAGATGTGACATCTCTTGTTCTGGATTTATATGTTTATATGTGTGAGCTCCTCTTGACAGATCAGATCTGGCATATTTTGTTCTGGATTCGATTCCAAGGGGGGGGGGCTGCTATCAGCATTCGAACATGCTTGTGCGTGGTGTGGACTATGGATGCAACGAACGAGGTGGACTATGAATGGGGGTGGGGTAGCAGCATTCAAATAAAAAAGGTGGGTCATGGATGGGAGTGGGGTGGTGGTGGCGTGACGTGATGGGTTGGTCAGCGGCAGCTAATGATAAGGGGAAGGGTTGACGTTGGATTATGGAGGGGAGGGTTGATGGGCGGCGCGGGGTGGTGAGTGTGGATGTGGTTTGCATACGTGGCGGTGAGGGGGAAAGCAGAGGAGGAACCGATGGGTGTAGTTCCAAACGCGGGAACTGGAAATGCATCTGCAGCTACACACTAAAATGTGAGGGGTTAATTTGGCTGTGTTGGAGGGGGAAGTTCATTCTCGTTGTGCATATTTCGAAATAAGTGTAAGTGGAAGATTTAAAAATGTGAAAACATAGTTTATCGTGAATGTATCTGTATTTTTTCGTGGTCCGGGTTCGTTTTTTTTCTTGTTTCCTCAAAATCTTATCTTATGCTTTATATACGTGGCGGTTAACTAAAAAGAAACTTTGTGTATGGGGCTGGATGTCATCAGCATTCGCACGTGTTCAAACGTGATGTGGACCATGGATGCGACGAATAGAGTGGACTATGGATGGGATGGGATGGGATGGGATGGATGGGATGAGAGTGGGGTAGTAGCGCTCACACTCACGTAAAGTGTGGAGGGGTAGCAGCGCTCACACTCACATAAAGTGGAGCACACGTAAATAAAGTGGAGCATGGATGGGAGTGGGGTGGCGAAGGGTTGGCCAGCGGTGGCGAGTGATAAAGGGGAAGGTTGACATTTCAGAGATGGCGACCGAGAGGATGTGCGGCGTGGTTTTTTGGGTGGAAGCCGATTCTGGGTTTTGTAATCCCAAATGGAAAGTCGATTTGGGGTTTTGTGAGCCCAAATGGAATGCCTTGCGTGTGCTTCTGCAGCGCAAGAGTGCCATGACATTGTTGTGTCAGGTAGGTCATCCCTGTTGCTTTTCACGGCCGCCTTGACAGACGCAGAGGGTTTTTTTCCCTGTAGGGAGGCGGTGATGAGGAGGGGCAGGGAAAATGAAGCCGACACGGCAATGCCATGGCATTTCCGTGGGGAGAGATGAAGTCGGGTTAGCTCGGGGAAGAGAGTTTGGTTAGTTTGGGGAGGGGTAGGTGGTCTTGTGGTATATTAAGCCGTGTGTAACAGTACTGTCCATTCATTCAAGCGAGGACTTCTTACGTTTGTAAGCGTTGTTTGTAAGCGCGGGTGAGTTTTCTTTGCGATCTGATATCGCAGGTTAGGGTAAGGAGCCGCACTCCGAGGTGTCGTGCGGTGTCCGGTTGTCGTTGTCGTGCAGCTGGTTTGGTAGGGGAAGCGAGGAAGACAATTGGGTCTTCTGTTTGCGTGTGGCGGCAGTACGAGCAACAACAACAGGAGGAATTGTTTTTCCCTTCGTGCGAACCTTCTCTTTTTCACTTCTTCTCTTCATCGAAGAAGTTGCTAGTGAGTTTTGTTGTCCCGGAATGTCTTCCGTGACTCTTTCTCTCTCTCTCTGTCTCTTTTTGTTTTTTCCCCCGGGGCGTCCATTTTTGTTTGCAAAAGAGCTTATATTCTCATTTTTTGTTTTTGTTTTTTTCAATTGCACTTTTATTAGCAGGGCCAGGTGCAGCGTCGTTTCCATTTGTTTTTTGCTTTCCGTTTGTTCCATTTTTATTTTCCCCTCCCGGGGTACATTTTTATTTGCAAGAGAGCTTGCATTCTCGTTCTTTGTTTTTTTTTCCTCAGTTGCGCTGTTGTTAACAGGGCCCAGTGCACGGCGTGATTACATGATGAGGATAGTCAATAACAGGGACGAGATGTTGTCTTGCCTCATGATGAGGATAGTCAATAACAGGGACGACAGGTTGTCTTGCCTCATCGGGAGCCCAGAGCCCCATCTCTGCATACATAGTCTTCGCGTTCATGCATTCCCATTCTTTGTCGTTGATTTCCTCAGCTAGTTTGTGCTTTCCTTTTGTTGCGCTTTTTTATTTGAGTTTTTGAGATTGTATTTTCTCGCCAGATTCTCAACTTGGACCTGTATTTCGACGGTTCGTGGGCATACCAATCGAGCTTGGCCCTTTGATGTTTCTGCCGCTTTGTTCATGAAGTTGATCATCTGTTTTCCCTGAAACTCGTGGGGATTCCACAGAAGTGAAACGCTAAGTGGGACGGTGGGACTGAGACAGTGAGTGTGAAGAGTGTTGCCGCACTGAGGGCATACTGAGACCGACATTTTTGCAGTTATTTATGGCCGAAATTGATGGCAGATGCATACACACTCTTTCTCTCTCTCTCTCTCTCTCTCTCTCTCTCTCTCTCTCTCTCTCTCTCTCTCTCTCTCTCTCTCTCTCTCTCTCTTTCTCTCTCTCTCTTGCACGCACGCACACATGCTCACACACACATATACACACACGCACACATGCACACACACATACCAACCAGTCTGCTAGGACAGCGAGGTTGGTGTGAGTAAAGTCCACCACTTTTCTCTCAAGGGAGGGTGTCGCTAACTTTGGGCCATGTGTTGAGTCCTTATCCGTCAGACAAATGCATCTTGGGCAGACTGTCTGTCCAGGTTCGACCTCCTGATGACTCTATGAAAGTCCGACGACAAAGCCTGGCGCAGTCGACCTTTTTTAGATTGTATAGCAAATATAACAATACACAACAAGCAACGCACACAACAAACACACGGGGAGCGCTCGGGTTACCTCCTTCCGTGCGTTGGTTGGTGCCTTCTTTGCCACGTCTTGTCTGATGTCCCGCCTACACCTCGCGTTCAGGAACAGCCTACTCGGTAGATAATCCAGATTTTTCCGTTGTGCCCTTGTTTTCTGTCAGCATTCATTATTGGATCCTGGCCATATCCCGAGTGAAAAAAAAAAATCTACTCCCCTTGTTGCTGCTCGAACACCACGTGTGTAAGCGGATGGATATAGACAAATAATCCACTCTCCTTTCGTTCGTTGGGCTCGTGGCTCGGGCTAAGTTTATTTTGACAGTCGATGGTCTATTGCCACGTGTCTTTCTGTGATCATCGACCGCAGGCCCGCGTGTCCTGTCTGCCACACTCTTCCCTATTCCGTGTCCCCGCTATCGTCTTTCGTTTTTTCTTTTTCCCTTTTTTTTTTGCTGCTTGGGTACTCACTTCTTGCCACGTGTCTCTCCTTTTTCTGCCCCCATTTCCTTCTCCTCCTCCTCTGCCCAACTGTCCGTCGTCCTTGCTTCCTTCAAACGACTTTATCAACCCTTTTCTCTTCCTTTCATCCTTCTCTCTCTCTCTCTCTCTCTCTCTCTCTCTCTCTCTCTCTCTCTCTCTCT
>BFEA01000679.1:146619-181499 GCA_003427395.1 Chara braunii | reverse complement strand
CTCTCTCTCTCTCTCTCTCTCTCTCTCTCTCTCTCTCTCTCTCTCTCTCTCTCTCTCTCTCTCTCTCTCTCTCTCTCTCTCTCTCCTCTTCCTCTGATAGCCGTCTTCTTGTCATTCTTCTGAGTATAGTTTTGTTGTTTTCCCTTCTCCTTTCTGCAGATGCAGATTCTTTCGAATTTCATAACCGGCAAATGCTGCTGCTTTTTTGAATTTCAGAAACAAAGGGGTGGCCGAAGAAAAGTACTTCCCAAAAAAAAACAAAGGGGTTAGCCGGTAAGGGTGGGGTTAAACAACAAGTTTTGAAATTTTTTTATTTGCAAATTTTATTTGCTGATTAAAATTACAGCAATGGAGCGATGGCTGTTCATTCAACCAACGGGCCATTTGAGACAAAAAAAAAAAACGAGGAGAAACAATGTAAGGAATTGGGGCACAAGCGGGGACAACAAAGGTTGGATGAAGAGGGGAGGCCGGGGGCGGAGGGGGGATGGGGCAGAAGTGGGCGGGGACAGGGGCCGGGGAACGGGGGGCAGGGAAGAAGATGAGGAAGGGGAAAGGAGGTGGGAAGGGGTGTGAACCCGTTTTCCAGCAGCTGACATTCCCCACCAATGGATGGAGTCTTCCCCTCCGGGCGCTGTTGATTCGACCGACAGGTCATTTGACCGAAAAAAAAAGGGAGGGGGAAACAATGCAAGGAATTGGGACGCGAGCGGGGTCAACGAAGGTCCGGTGAAGAGAGGAGGCCGGGGGCGGAGAGGGGATGAGCCAGAAACGGGCGGGGAGAGGGGCGTGGGAGCGGGGTAATCCATAGGACAGGCCCGTGTAGGAATGGTTATCAGATACAATGGTCATGATTAAGGTGGTGGTTAAGAAATATTGATTACGTTTTGCTTTAAGGTGGGCTGGCTGAGGCTGCCAGAGGCACTCCGGGTCGAATTGTGAGGTCCCCAGTCTCTTTTTTTCGGAATTCGTAATGAAATGTTTTGCTTTTTAGGAAAAAACGATTTTCGTTAAAAAAAAATTATGCACAACCTGCCAGCGACGTTCGCTTGCGGGTTCGTCAAAATAGAAAGACCACGATGTTGCCTTGTGGATTCATCACAAAAGAAAGACCTGTCGATCTGCCTGAGGTCACTCGATTACCGTATTGCGGACTTGTAGATGTGCATAAGGCTGCCCGCCAGCCCTATTGCAAGGCTTAGTGGAAGGCTCAAGGAAGGAACAATGTTTCTGGCACCGTGCTCCTATGGTCGTTTGCATTGTGCTCTTCTTGTCTCTGGAGATGGGTGTTCCGCCACAGTCCGTCTCCCGAGTTTTGTTGGGGCTCCGTGATGCAGCATACTGGAGATTGACATTCTTCGTTGCTTTGGGACAACCGGTGATTAATTTCTGTGTATTTGGTTTACATGTGATGTACGCTCTGCACAAATTTGTGTGCGCGATTAAATGTATGAGAGGGGAAGATCCATGAAAATCGTTTTCCGCAATTTCGATGGCAGTTTCCTGTCTCATTGTCCACAGAATCGTCTTATGGCATTTTCTTTTCGTTTGGTCGTGCAGTGGTTGTCATGTCTATATTGCCGTCGTCTGAGAGAAAAGTTGCCCATGATACGTATCTTCTCTATGTCGTCAGAATAGTGAGCAAGGCATTTGCGTTGACCTCATAAGCACTCGTCCGTGTCGTTCTGAGCAAGGCATTCAAGCAAGGCAGGTTCAATCAATTGTTCTTTGTTTGTTGTTCTATTGTACGTCTGTAATCGCAAAACGAGGAGGGGCGAATATATCGTGCCGAACATGCTTCCAGGTTCTGCCTTCATCCGGCCTTGTATAAATCGTAATTCTATCTAATGCTTGGAAATTGTCATCCCAGTGACCGAAGGTGGGTTTTCCGGACAGACGTTAACCAGAAAGCGTGGCTTAAACTGACTTTGTTTAGTCTGTTAATTTGAACGACAGCTTTGTGATTCTCCCCCGCTTGAAAGAGTCGAAAAAAATGTGACCTGAAATTTTATCATCTTAGAAATTGCGTATTAATCTTTCTAAGATGAATATCCAAAAATGTGGCGGGCCCGTTTACGCTATGGAATAAATGCTCTGCGTGTTTGCCACTTTTTTTCGTTTTTTGGCAGACTGCAATTTGTAGGCCGATGAGAAAAGTTGCCTTGCTTCAACGACTTCTTGTTACCAGCAGCCCTCGTGGATCTGTGAAACCTGGCGGCAAAGATAACGTGGAAAGAAAGTTTCGTTATAGATGGAGTCCTTCCTAATACGGAAGAAGTTGCCAAAGGATGCAGGGCGGGTAATTGTGAATGTCATTTAGAATCCGAGAAATGACAGGCTGTTCCGAGGCGATCTTAGAACTGACAGGCTATTCCAGGGCAATCTGAGAAACGACGGCCTGTCTCGGGCCAGTCAAAGGAATGACGAGCTGTTCCGGGGCAATTTGATAAACGATCGGCTGTTTCAGGACAATTTGAGAACTGACAGGCTGTTCTGAGGCAATCAGAGAGACGATAGGATGTTCCGGAGCAATCTGAAAAATGACAGGTTCTTCTTGGGCGATCTGAGAAACGGCAGGCTGTTGTGGGGCAAGCTGAGAAATGGTGGGCTCTTCTGGGGCAATATGAGAAACGCCAGGCTGTTCCGGGACAATATGAGAAATGGCAGACTGTTCCGAGGTAATCTGAGAAATGACAGGCTGTTTCAGGACAGTCTGAGAAATACCAGGCTGTCTCAAGGCAATCTGAAAATAATAGGTTGTTCTAGGGCAACGTGAAACATGACAGGATGTTTTGAGGCAGCGTGAGATCAAAGCATCGTCAGTATGCTTGTGGAGAATGTATGAACATGAATCTGGAAGGGTTGGAGCCGTACTAAATGAGCACTGAACAAAAATGCGGCTCGTCGTCAAATGAGCCGCGGCTGCTTAACGACCTGGCCCGCCTAAAGGTCGAATTTACAGTGGCGGGTAGAATGGCTATTTAATTCATAGATGCTCGAGTCCGGTCGTTTCGGCATCTGATTGCAAACTCTAATCTGTATTTTTACAACGGCTCCGGATTCCATTTGCTGCATTTGTTTTTCAATACGACTATATATATGATACCGCTTGCTGTCCAATTTACATCTATATTCCAATGGTTCGTGGTTGTATCGGCCGAAGTCGATTTGTGATTATTGCCTCACTTTGACCTTGATTGGGCCTGGCGCTTCCGCTTCTGCCTCGGGTTCTGTTGCATTGGTGTACACAATGTGCGTATAATTGAGTGGCTAGAAGCAATGCGCGTCTCTGCGGCGGACTTCGTTTGCGATCCAGGATATATTTTCCGCCCCTCTCTGTAGTTTTTTTGTTTTTTTTTTAAGTTGATGAATCCTGGTAGACGGCAGTATGAGGATGATGCGTATGCCCAATAGGTGCATCGGGCAGGCTACAGGATGACGGTTGGCCTCGTATGGCACCTCGAGCTTGTCGGTGGCATATTCGCCATCCTGTTGTCATGCGGGGCTATACCGAGCTGTGTTATTCTGTAATGGTGCAGGTGCGTTATGATTACCAGGTACATGCAGCATAACCCTCTGCGCTGGCCGCTATGAAGAGGGTCGATTCTAGCCTGTACGCTGGGCGAGGAACTCAGGGTGTATTACATGTGCAATATGCACGACGTAATATATGCAGCATGCCTTGCATGAGGACGACAACGATCTGAATGATGTCCGCAGAGATGTATAATGTATGACGGTTTCGCTGCGTCTGTCCTCTGGCGTGATTGTCTGCATAAATGGTTGGAGCTAGCTCTAGTAGACGGTCCAAACTAGTATGCCTTCCTGGGCTTGCTTGCAAAATGCGATGGTAGGTTAGATAAACATTTCGGTTATTCTTGAGGCTATTTTTGCTCGCCTAGCATAGTCAGTGTGACGTTGGCTTGACGATGATCTGCATGAGGTGCACCAGCCCCTGGTAAGAAATCGCTGCCTTGATTAGGTCGCTCGTAGGCATCTTCGCCCGGCGTGCTGCATGGTTGGCGCAACCAGAAAGAGTGGCCTATCGCCGGGGAGGTTGTTTCGAGGACCTGGAGCATCTAGGTGGCCGTTGCACCGGCCAAGAGCCAATGGGTAGGAGACTCGCAGCATATCCCCGGCAGGGATAAGTGTCTTTCCACCCCCTGTTGCATTGCGTTTTTGGCCTCCGTTTTTTATATGGTGCTTTTATCAATGTTCGCAATTTATTCTTCTCATGTTGTGTCGTGCATGGATTGTGGACTGTTGGGCTCTGGCCTTTGTTTTCAGGGATCAGACAACGGAGACCTGAAACGTGACTTCAAGGTCACAGTTTTATGCTGAAGATTCAGGGCAGGGTTGTCCGCTGTTGTAGCATTGTGATCATGCTGGTCCTTGCTTCAAGCCATGTTTCCCCGCGGTGTTCAATATTCGTGTGATGTTATGTGTACTAAAAATTGATTTCTGTTTCTGGTATACATATCATAAAAAGACAAGTTGTTCCGCATTTGATAACCGCGTTTTCTCCTCGTCTTTTATGTTTTGGTGTTGTGTTGTGAACTTCGCGTGTTGTCGGTGTTGGCAGTTTGTGTTTTCCCTTCTATACAAAATGGTGTACCAACGTATTTTGCACAGGACAAGCGAGGCCTTGGAAAATTATATTCCCATAGGCACTCCAAATGTCCACCAGAACGTGATAGAACATGGATATGTCGTTGATCCCATCGTCAATCGTGTAAATGACTCCTATGTTCTTGATCTGTATCTCGTTGATGAAGATCTACCCTTCATGGTGTTTGATTTCCATTCGTTGTTTGTCAACCACCATTTCTTGTTTGATCGGCTTACTCCATTTGTTCGTAGAGTCGTTGTCCATGATATCCCTCGTCACCGTGCCATGCCCGAACCCGGCGATCATGTTACTTTCTTTCTAACCAGAAACCATAGGTTATCAGGCGCTCCTTTGCAGTCTTGTTTTGACGCGGACTTCCGACATATGCTTACAAACCACATTCGTACACGCCACTCGAGGGCGGACATAGTTACCCGGCGATTGGGCGCGCATTTTAGAATTGTAAGCCAACTTTTGGATTTTTTTATGAGGTCTTTGTTTTTCTTATCTTGTTGCTGTTTAAGCTATTGTAATCAGGAATTGCCTTTTCCGGTGCAAAGGTTTGTTTAGGCTTTCCGGCTACACTTGAGGATGGGGTATTTTGCATCTTTACATACAAATCTGATATAGCTAGCGATGTCGCATAATTTTTTTGCTTGACTACACCTGTTTTGTGTTCACGAGAAATGTATTTGTCTGTGGTATTTCACAAATAGCGTGTTCGGTTGCTTTTCCAGTCTATGTTTTCTTCCAGGTCGCCGTTGCTGCAATTCTTCGAGGCTAAGCAAATAATGTCGGTGTACCTGTGCCTGTTGGCATGTACAGTTCGCTGCCCTTCAACATGTCATGTTGCCCTCGTACTCGAGCAACATGTTTTTTGTTTAGGGTTCCGCTGCTTGCATTCATTACCGTGTCAACTGCCTCACGTAGCATCACCGCATCCTGTTTGTTTTCGTTTCTTGCCCGTTTGTATGCATCAATCTTAATCCCCTCTAAATTTCTCTCCTTCTTCGACAATGTCAGATGAGTTACCTCGCCTGCATAAATGGCGTTTCCCTGGCGATTTAAGTTCTGCTGTTGGTTGTTGATGCAACGTTTACTCTTCGTTTATTTCCGTTGTCTCTGGCAATGATTGTTTCCCTTTATGTATTGTTGACCTTCCTGCAAAACTTACCGAGTTCTTGCAGCCATGGCCCCTCTGGTGCTGCGACCTCCCGTCGTTGCTTTCTTTATATCGTGTCTTTAAGCCTGAGTGTCATACGACCCATCGTCTTCCCTGACAAAATTGTCGGTTCCGTGCTGCTTGGCTGACACACATACAAGTCCCATTTCGCCCTGCGGGCCTTTTATTACTTTTTGTTGATGATCACGATAGTCGTTGACCTGTCTGCAGCATCGTCAAAAAAGTTCGATGAGAGTGATCGGTCATGGCCTCATGCTTGTTGTGAACGTATATGTGGCGACCGGCCTGACAATGTGTATATATAAAATTTGATACTATATCACGTTCTGCATGGTTGTTCGCGCGTGCGTGTGCATTGGTCGACAGACACAATGAGCGAATCAAAGCAAGGGCGCCCTCGTCCGCGTCTGCTTGAGCAGTTGAACCTTTCATCGGAGCGTCGAGCTCGTGGTATCATGCACTGCACCACGACAGACTTAGAAGTATACATTGAACACCCAGAGAAAGATTTGCAAATCAATGTTGGCCAGAAGGGTATTGTTGTGCATTTCGTATTGCGCCAGAGTGAAACCCACAAAATGATGGATATATACCTCGTTAACATGGACGAGTCAGAGGCTGTTGAAGCTGTCAACACGGCCTTGGCTGCTGTCTTTGGCGACACGCGGAATGATATACTGCCTCTGCTACGAAAAGGAACTGTTTACGATTACAACGAGCTTTACGCTCCGCCCACAATTGGCGAGGTGGCGATTTTTACTCGGATTACGGCTCATAAAATGTTCGGCTTCCCATCTATCGCCTGTTTCAATTGCAATTTCCGCAATCTGTTGCCTCAACCGCAATTGTTGCCACCATCAACAGAGGAACAGGGCTCGGCTTCCGGTGGGGCTCGCCTGGGGCAAGGGGTCGCTCACAGGGTTACTAGTCCAAAAAAGTCGCAAAATGCACCAAACACCATAAGCAATGGTGCAGGAGCGTCCAAATTGCTCGTAGTTGCGGGAAAGAGTTCTACGCATACGACGAAACGCTCGTTGGGTGCAGAAGAAAATACTGAAAATATTGTGGGGCTGCTCGTCAGAGAAGAAGACGGTGAGGTTTCAAAAGTCTTGCAAAAAAAAACAAAGCGAAATTGATGTTTGTTAGATACATGTTGTGGCGGTTAGATAGACGTTGCTTGGTAGGCAGCCTGTACAATAGTTAGATCGCGTGAGGGTTTGTCGAGAGTGTGGCAGCTGGACTTGTGGCGCTAGGGTGTTTAGTTACGCAGCATTAGAGTGTTTGTCTATCCTTCCTATTTGTTGTTTCTCCTACACCGGTTTCCTGTTTTCTTTGGGGGGGCTCATGGGGTGTCAGCGCATCTTCGTTTGTTCATGAACATCTTGTTCACTTCGGAAAGGTTTTTTCTGTGGCTGCCGATAAGGCGAAGGCGTAATATGGATCCTCTGCGATGAACAATAAGGCAACTCCAAAATGGACACGGCTTTTGGGGTTTCTCAGCATGTTGAATTTGTAGGCAAAAAATAGATGGCACGTCGGCGAGAACAAAATATGCCGCTGGATGGCTGCAAACGTAAAGTGATATATTCATGTTTCCTTTTTTTTTGGAGCTAGCCGTTCACACTTCCTCATTGTGATGTGCTAGATGTTCGTCTCTGATTGGTGTTCGTATACTGCGGTTTCGATGTCGTCGATGTATATGCACTGTGCAGTGTATACAGGGTGACGAGGTTCAGACTGACCGCTGCGGCTACCGTGGCGAGGAAGTTGCAATGCGATAATGGATGATATGCGTTTCCTGAGTCTGTGGTAGGCGTACCCGTTAATCTTCTCGGGTATTCAGATTTGGCCGTTTCCGCTGTCGCCGGAGTACTGGGTCCTGAAATCTCGCTCTGCACATTGGAAATCGCGTTTTCCAGTGGGGTCATGGGGTCTCAGCAGACACCTTCGTTTCCTGATGAACATCTTGTTCGCTTTGAACAAGTCTTCTCTATGGCTGCCGATAAGATGAAGGTATGTCGTGCCTCCTCTGCAGTGAAAGATAAGGCAGGCCCAAAATAAACATGGTTTTTGGGGTTTCTCAGCACGTCGAATATGTAGGCACGAAGCAGATGGCACGTCAGCGAGAGCAGAATATGCGCCTGGGTGGCTGCAAACATAGAGTGATATATTCATGTTTCCCTTTTTCTTTAGCACTAGACGTTCATACTTCGTCATTGAGGTGTGCTAGCTGTTTGTCTCTGATTAGTGTTCGTAGACTGCATTTCCGATTGCGTCAACATATATGTATTGCACACTGTATACAGGGTTACGAGGTTCATGCTGACCGCCAGGCCTGCCATGGCGAGAGAGTTGCGATGCAATAATAGATGGTGTGCGTATCCTGATTCTATGATGGCCGTATACGTCAATCTTCGCGAGTATTCAGATTTGGACGTGCTTGTTATGGCCGAAGTAATGCGGCCTGAAATTTCGCTATACGCATTGGAAATCGTGTTTTTCAGCGGTTAACCACAACCAGAAATTTGTTGCGGCGTGTAAAAAAGTTGTCCATGGTTTCCTTCGTTTGTTGTGTATGGGAATCTGTGTTTTGTGTCAACAATCATTTCCGTTATCTGGCCCGCCGTGTATGCTTTTTCCCCTGATTTTGTTTACCTTTGTCGCGGTCTTTTTTTGCCTACGTATCAGTTAATATGGCATCGACTTTTATTGGGCCCGTGCGCTCTTCCGTAAGAGGATGCATGTGTCTCACGCTGATGCTTACCAATACTCCTTCGCCATAAACTTGTTTATTTTTGTCGTATTCCTGTACTCTTTTGATTTAAACAAAAACGTCATGCCTGCTTTTTGATGTACACTCATGACTTTCTCCTCTTACTTCATTTGCTCTTTCATGCGTCATCGTTGCCCACCGTCCTGTCAGGTTTGCTGCCCTGCTGCCTCCTTCCTCCCCCCCCCCCTCTCAACAACACTACGAACATCTTTTGTACAATTCTCAACCCAAATCAATTCCAGCAGTCCCTCGCTCTCTTGTGTACATCCTGTGCTTTGTTTCCAGCACACCGTCTTTCTTATGCACATGCTTCGTTGGTCGTACATGGCATACTGCGTACTTGTCCCCTAACCTGGCACATCAAATAAAACCTTGGGAAGAGGCTTGGGAAACGCTACTTGATGGCGTATCATCAGGGGAAGATGTAGATAGCCTTTGGGGCGGAAGAATAGACCAGGGGTTAGGCCCTTTGCAGTTGAGCACATCCGGGCGGCCGTCCAGACTCTGAGTGTTTGCCACATTCTCGTTGGCCTCTGGAGGTTGTTTGCCACATCCGGGCGGCAGTGCTGCTTTCTCATTCCTCCACAGCCAATGAATGAATGTGCCAGTCGCCAAACGTGTGTGTCGACGGCATGAATACTCGGGGCCCCGGGCTCGACTATGCAGTGTAGCTATTGTTTCACCAAAAAGCCTGCAAAAGCTCGTGTTGTTTTATGACCGACTAGCGTGTTGTGACCGTCTGACGCTCCACGGATGGAAGGTTGTCAAACAGAGGTCTCGCGTATATATTTAGGCCCGTCACGCGAGGAGCATTGTTTGATGAAGTGTCATCGGGGAAAGACCTGGGTGGCCTTTAGAGGAAAGGAACGGATCGGGGGTTCAATGGAAAGGTGAATAAGCAAGATTTATAGCAAGTGTCACATATATGCGCTACTTAGCGTAGAAACACTAAATGACAACAGGATGATCGAATGAACGAACAATCAAAGAGAGTCCCCTACACTGGGGACTATTATGACCAGAACAGGCAGCCGTTTAGAGCTATGGCGGCACATGCGAAAGGTTGTTGGTTTAGTTCCAGTGGTCCCCTACCCTTTTGTGCACATCCTTTGCTCTGACTCCAACACACTCTCCTCCTTGTGCACATGCTTCGTTGGCCATGCATGACACACTACATACTTGCCCCTTAACCTGACACAATAGATACAACGTTGTGGGCGGGCTTAGACAACACTGCTTGATGGCGTGTCATCGGGGACAGATCTACGTAGCCAGGAATTGGAAAAAAAGACTGTTGTATGGGGCTCTGCTGGCAAAGGCTTAAAAAGAATAGAGGGTGAAAAAAGAAGCTTAGATATCCACGCTTTCAAAAAACGAAGAAGCGAAAAAGTGCTCTGACAAAGGCCTATTGAACAAGTATGCTATGGGAAATGGAGAAGTTTACTGACGCCCTCCAGCAAATTGCCTGTCCACCGTCAGTGACCTCGCACGTAATCTTGGACAGAAACTTCAGCGAGCATCTTGTGGAAAATCAGACAAAAGTGCTTGTTATGCTGATGGTTGAGATTTTTTGTAAGGTGGCAAGGTTTATCCTCCGTGGAGGAGGGGTCTTCTTTTAGGGGAAAGGGGGGGAGGGGTTGGTAATTTCGATTTAATTTAACCTCTCTTCTTTCTGATGTACTTCAGTCTTTGCAGTTTGAGTGCCAGTTGTACTTGCCGTAGAGTTCAGCTCCCTTCCTTTCGAACTCGACTTTTCTTTTGGGGCCCAATGTCTACACCCGGGCCCGCCTCTGCTGTGATGGGTGCGGGCTTTTTACAATTGAGCATATCCAGGTGGTCGTCCAGGCTCCGAATGTCTGCCGCTTCCCTTTGGCCTGTGGAGGGTGTATGACGACAATCCTGTTTTCCCGTTCGCCCGCAGCCCAACCCAACGTGTGTGTCAACGGCGCAACTGACCATGGCCCTGAGCTCGACTGTGCAGCAGAGCTATTTTTTTGGTTCTAAAAAAAAACTGCGAAAGCTCGCATTGCTTTATAACCAGCTGACGTGTTGTGACTGTCTGATACCGCGCAGATGAAAGGCTGCCAAACAGAGGCCTCGCATGGATATTCAGGTCCGCCTTCGCTTGGAGAGACCTCAATGTCTGTCGTAGGCTATCCTTGAACCCTGGGCGTTTCCAAAGTGCCTTCTGCGCTTTCTATGTTGATGATATCCATGAATGATTAACAACCCGCAGTTGAATTACAGTGTGCCGCAGCTTGAGCCCACCACCGGCCAGGAACATTTTAGTCGCGGCCATTGTATGCCTCTGAGTACAACAACATTAGCGGAGCCACCAAATCTGCGTTTAGAGCGCAGGGGTTAAGTCTAGTTGATATGTAATTGTTCAGGCAATTCGGGCCCCGGTATCTACGCCTAGGCTCGCCTCTGCTGTGATAACGCTGGGTCCTTTACGGTTGGGCGCGCCCAGGCAGCCGTCCAGGCTCCAAGTGTTTGTCGGATTCTCATTGGCCTATAGAGGTTGCATGACAACAATGCTGCTTTCTCATTCGGCCATAGCCAGTGAATGATGTGTCGACCATCCGATGTGTGTGTCGACAGCACGGCCACTCAGAGCGCTGGACTCAACTGTACAGCGCAGCCGGTGCTTTTGAAAAGAGCCAGCAAAGGCTCTTCTTGCTTTTATAACTAGTTGGCCTGCTGCACCTGTCTGGCGCTCCGCGTATGGAAAACTGTCAAGCGGAGACACCGCGTGGATACTCAGGCCCGCCTTTGCTTAGAGCAAGCACAATGTTTACTCGGGAGCGCAGGCCTGAAGATGTGCATTCTGTAAGGATCCCATCGGGGCTTAGTCCCCACATTTCTTTGTCGTTTTGCTGTAGTGAGAGCAGATCGCATTTATTTATTTAATCGTTTTTGTGTTTTTTCTGTGCAAATTGAATAGAATTCCAAGAAGTAGTTGGAGGCGACCGGGGACCTCATAATTTTGGCCGGTGTTACCTTGATGGTCTCGGTCAATTCGGCTTGTGTGTAGCGTTCTAAGCCCTGGCCCTCTGTTATCTCGTACCTTCTACCAAGCTGAGAACAGGGTTAAACATCCCATTCAAAACACATGGGTTAGATCTGCTTGATATGTGATGTGACTATTCCGACAGTTTTGGTAGACAGTCTACCGTCAATTTTCAACACGGCAAAGGCGCTAGTGGTTCAAAAAAAAGGAGAAAACAAAAGGGAAGATTGTATTGATTCCCTTCAGACCTGAACCCTGAAGCTGAAACCTTCGACATTTTGAAAGCACCTTGCTCACTTTCCATGTTGCCGACGCCCGTGAATAGAGAGCGGTCTTCGGTCAAGTTACAATGTAACACAGTTTGGCCCCGACGCCGGCCGTGAACGCTTTGGCCGCTGCCACTGTGTACCTCTAAATACAACAACATGAACGGGCCCGCCGAACCTGCCAAGGGTCCAAATTACCCACACAACTTGTCTCAGCACTCTGGCTTTCGTCCATTGCCCCGGACTCCAGGACACATTCACACTTTCTACACCGCATAAGTAAGACCGTGGTCGGCTATAGTAGTGAAGATAACAATTCGAGCATCTGCGCTTCGGACGAAGCACTGCGGTCAACAAAGAGCTGTGGGCACTCGCCTGTACAGTTTGTTGCATAGTAATGGAGATGCAGAAATGAATAAAGAGACGCATTGGGTCTATACATTGTATCATGCGTAAGGTTCTCCGTTCGCCAACCCCCGACCAAAACCTCCCAACCTTACTTTCATCACGAACGATTGTTCCACTGGAACGCGCGACCTTATCAACTAAACGCCAGAAACTCTGCGCCCCGCCGTCTCTTCGCCACAGGAATTCAGCAGACGGAAATTCGTTCTACACACCGACAAGTTGACCAGCGAATCTATGAAGCGTCATGTTTTCCTCCTGGTTTTCCGGATACCCTGCCAGCTTGAAAAGCCCGAATCTTCTGATGCAATTTCGAAGAGATACTCTTTCTCGTTTTTGCGTTACTCTCCTGCACGTTCTTATCTTCATTTCGGCTCTCGTTCGATATTTGAAAAAAACTGGTTGCATCATTCTCATTGCAATAAATTCCTGCTATTATTCTTTAGCCATCATTGCAGTGATCAATACCATATGGCGCCTGCTGAATATTCCAAGTTTCAGCTTCCTCAGGATGTCTGCTACTTTAGACATACAAGCTGATTGTTTCTTGTCGATATTTTGCAGAACGTTATGGCCGTCATTCCGAGCATTGCTGACGTCAAACGCCGGGGATTTTTCGTTGGATTTGATATTGTGGAAGAAAGAGGCCTGCTCGTGTTATATCGCGTTTGTCGCTGGTCTGGCCGACACCTGGTGCAAATGTTTCTTGATGATATTGCTGAACCACAACATCCGATTGTTCTGCATGATAGAATGACTACTGATCGTGCTGGTAGCTCCGACGCTGATTTTCCTATCTTGCGCAAAGCCTCAGTATTTGGATATGACCTCACACAAACGCTCCCTCCAATCGGGGCCTCCATCTTTTTTTGCCATTCAACCGCTCATGAATCTTTGGCGCCCAATGCTATCCCATCCTTCCGTTCCCACATCTCCTACATGCACGTGCTTGTAGCGATTCCCTTTCGCGCCGCATAGCAACACCTACGTCGACATTCTTCCTGCACGCTTGGTTCGCTGATGACAACACGGCCTAGAATGGCATGATTCCAAACTCCTTTGACCTTGTCGGATACTAATGTCTACCAACGCCTCAAGAGTAATTACATCTTAGAAGTAGCAGAAAATATAAACTAGCACATCTACCAATATCGGTCCTCCGGTCGTTATCAGCCAAAAAACAAAATGCCGGCTGCAAGAAACAAGCATCAGGGATATGACGATGACGGTTGAGGGTGAAGAATGAAAAGGGAGGACGGTGAGGAGTAGGAAGAGATGGAGGAAAGGATAGAACCACCTCAGAAGATCTACAGAAAGCGTGAACGTCGGAAAAAACTAGACAGAGACCTGACACGACAGCCTTATACCAGCCTGAAGGTAGCTGATTGGAGGCAGCAACGGTGGTCTTCCCAAGGTAATACGACGTTTTCCTCTTGTCACTCCTCAGCTCACTTGTTACTGGCCTGCTGTGGCGCGTCCCAACCATGTGATGTGATTGTCCAAAGGCCATGCAATGAAATAAGGAGATGGTTGTTGGAAGAATGGGAAACGTGGGGAAGAGGCTTGCTATTGTACGGTGCACGGAGGGAAGAGGTGTATGAGGAGGAGCTGAAAAAGAGGCTTGAAGCCTCTAGCTGTACATGAGGACATTCACTTGCGGCTACTCAGCAGGCTTTGGCGTCCGTAACATTCGGGTAGCTAAGTACCGATACAGGTTTTTCGACCGGCATCCTCTTTGCCTAGAATTTCTGCAAACTTCCTTCCTGCTACAACGATGTGGCTCTAAGTACTTGTTTTCCTTGATGATCTGTTAAATATGTTTTTGGTCAGGGCGTAAGGGTGGAGGTTCCTCGTGCCCTTCCTTCCCTTGAGGTTCTTCTGCTGTATGAAGGCAACAGGCCTACCTCAGTTTGTGTACATGCTTGACTGGTCGGCAGATGTCACCTTAGATGGTAGTCGGTCTATGCTTTGTTATGTTATGCTCTGTTATACTATGTCGTGTTATGTTGTACTTTGTTATGTTGTTCTATACCTTCTTGGGCATGATAGCATCGTACATTCATTCCAAAAAAAACGCATTGCAATCTTGTCAGCAAGACGTCTGTATAGATGAATGGGATGATCGAGCTATAAAAATATTATGTTACATTCTGCTTCCTTGTGCCACCCTATACTATGCTGTGTTCCACTACGTTACGATCTCCTTCACTATGTCGGGCTGTGTCGAACTACTATGGTGTGTTGTGTTGCGTTGTGCTATGTACTTCTGCATGACTTACGCGTGTCCAACTTCTTTCAACGTCACGCAATTCTTACCAATTCTGCACTTTTTTTTAAGGTGTGCCCTCTTATACTATGTCCGCCAATGTTGTAATGTTATCCTGCAGTGTCTTGTCCTCTGTCAAGTTGGGCTGCCTTGCGGTAAACTGTGACCTGGCTTTTTGCGTGGTGTTCTGTTGCGCTCTGAAACTTACCGCGTTCTCTTCTGTGCCATGTTGTGTACATATGTATATATACATGTGCCCCTGTATCTATATGTTTGGTGCAATGCTAATATGAAATGCTACAATTCTGGATTGCGTAAGACCGCTTAATTCGATAATAACATCTGAAGGCCGTAACCCTTAAAACCACCAGTGCTTTGGCCATATATCAGCCGCGAGGCGTTGTCGTTAACGCCCCGCTGCTTCCATGCCTCAAGAAAGAATTGGTGGCACGATGGAAGAGGAAACCCGTGTTACCAAGAAACGGTGGCGAGTTGACTGCAAGGTGGTCGACCGTCTTTTTTTCCTTTCGGAATAATTTATAAAAAAGTCGCCTGCCTTTTCAATGTCGCGGTTTCGTGGTAGCTAACATTAGCCATTCCCGCAATATATCTGGCTGCGCTTGATGAAATGTGCATCCACAACTTGACATTCCTTTTCCCATGCATTTTTGTTTTTCCTTTTTTTAGAATAACTCGCTTCTGTCTACTCTTCAGAACCCGAAACGAAGTGCTGACTAGGAAAATAAAGGAGTGATCAGAACTTGGCCATAAAAAACTCATTAGTACGCCTGCCAACAAAATTGAACTGAATCAACAGAAGGCTATGAATTTATTATTGGTCCGTGACTGGTAAATGACTCGTGTCACGGCCCAGCGGCATCTCGATCATAGAAAACAACATCTCAAATGCTGACAATACGCCAAGTGCGCGATTAATAAATATTGACGTTGCATTTTTCTATTCTTGCTGTGGGATTTTGGGCGCGGATATGGCGCGGGGAATTTGCTTCGGATTTTCTTCCTGAATTTTACTTTCGATTTTCTTTCTCGGCTTCTGCCGAACCTACGCGGCCCTCGAGGTTTCGGAATTTCTTTCGGAATTTGCACTGCTTGTCGGTCTTCTTCCTGGTTATGATTACTGAGAACCCCCAACCATACCTAGGTACTTCCTTGGCTCGCAAAAACTCATAAGGATGGCTTGCGCATTGACAGGAAAATCGCTTTAGTGTGCACATGACATACCGCCAACAAAAAATTGCGGCTCTCATGCTATCGCCTCCTCCCGAATGCAGCACACCCCTGTCATGAAGGAGTCCACACTATCTTTACGCTTGGTTACAGGCATCATGAGGCTGCCTAGACACAACAAACCCTCGCTATGAACCAGATGCCCAGGTATAGTAATTATGAAAATATGTCATGTTCAAAGGATAACAAAAGCAGTTTCCAGAGCTCCTTCCCGGCCACCATAAAGAATATGACACTTACGCCCCACATGCAATAGCCGTTTTATTAAATTTCAGACAGTTCTCAAATAACTCGAAATGAAGCATAACTGTTTAGTGAAGTCTTCCCCGTCTCTTCAGAAAAAAACTAAGGGGCGCAGCAAAAAGGTAGGACATTTGAAGAATAATTCAGTTGCCGACCATTTATCTTTCAGGACAAAAAAGAGAAACCCTCTTAAGAATGCCTCGTTCACTTCCGTGCAATCCAAAATACTAATCCAAAAACTTGCGCAATGGTTGTTCCAACTCTCCTTCGCTTACTAGACACAGTCTTGGCCGCTTTTGGCAGATTGCATGTTCAAGGTGTCCATATTTAAAACACCGATACAATCCTTGGCCGATGTTGATGCTCTCTGAACCCCACGCTGTTTCGGGAGCCCAACTCGGTTCAGTGGTATTAATGAGCACTTAGCCCAAGCTGGCCCTTTCCAAGCATCTCATAGCCCCCCCGAAATTCCAAGAGGCCCCACGGTTTCTCCCACGGCCCCCGTGGCCCCAGTGGCCTCAAATGTCCGCTCCTGTGTGACAATGGTGTCGCTTTCCATTATGCGGTGCAGGGTCGAGCAACCTGCTATTATTTCCTATGTTCTAATGGGGGCACGAGTTGAGTCATTCTAGACCATCTTATAACTAAACTTCGACTTCTATCGATAACCTAACAATTCTGATGAAAGGCCGTCCCAAGATGGTTTGCCACACGTGACAAAGACCGAAGCATGAAACATCATACGACTACAAACGCGCCCTGTTGCCAACACCCAACGCTCCAAATGTGAGACCATCCCATAATGACCTGTCGGATTTAACGAAGACCGGCACGCCGGCATGCCAGTAATCATGGTTGTAAGCCATGCATGATCTGAGGCCTGCAGGTCCAGCAAATCTAAACGTGTTGCAAATTGTCGGTTGCTAAGCCCCCCTTTTCATTGTCCCCCGCCACACACAACCCATGCGCGCTCACACTCACGCCCATGTTGGCCAAAGACCCAGCTAATTCTAATCGGAGGTATCAAGCGCACTATCACCACCGGTTGGCGCTGCGTCTGCCTCAAGTAGTTGTGGGGCGCAAACCTGCAACCTCCTAAATGGCGCTTGCATGCCTAACCAACTAAGTCGGACCGCTGGGCGAACGTTCTTCCTAGGTGACACGGGCCGGATTCGTGGCTTCTCCCAAAAGAGAATACTGTCCACACCGCCCGTGACCATGTTCCCCGGCTTTGTGACACGATCGCTTGTTTCTGTTTCAGCACTTTCTTTTCCTCATTTTGATGCACTCGCTGTTGCCCATCTACACAGTGTGAGAATATTGAACCTGTCCTTTGGATCCTTTACCTTCCCACTGTTGTTGCCACCCCGCCATACGACACCGTGTTCAGCCCTGTGCTCGGTGCATGCAGCCACCTCGGCTCCCTTCCACCTGATGTAGCCGATAACGCAGCTATTCCTAAAACTACGGGTGTTTTTTCAATTGTTGTACACAGGTCGTCGTTGGTGCTGCCAATGCAGTGTCGGCTGCTGATAATGAGTAGAGAGCTGAAGCGAGGGGCAACCAATTTTTTTTTTGCACAACAAAAAAACATACATCTTGTGATAAATAAAGAGTGACGAGCCCTGTAATGCTGAGCCCCCTGCCATTACCTCACTTGTTTTATGGAGTGCTGCTCCTGCAGTTTTATCCACTGACCCTCATGAGCCCGGTGGCCTCATATGTCCTTTTTCGTAAGGCGCAGCGCCACTTTCCTGTACGTGATGCTGGTTCAAGCAACCTGCTGTTATTTCCTATGCTCTGATGGGCGCATAAATCGAATCATTCTGGGATGTCTTATAGCTAAACTTCGACTACTGCCAAGAACCTGATGATCTCAATGAAAGACCACCCCTTAGACTGCTTTCGACACTTGGCGACCCGGATGAAGGCCCGCCTCATGATGCCCTATCAGAATCGACAAAGACCGGTACACCTGCCTGCAGGTGATCATGCATTCAGGTCATGCATGTAGGTCACGCATGGCAAAAGGCAGCCAGCTACATGTCTTCACGCACCCATCAGGCTTGTTTGGCTCCCCTGTAGTCAGTATCTGCAAAAAGTGGCAACCGGGTGATAGGACAGTGGTCTCATCTTCCTCGCAGGGGGGTCAGTCTGATCTCCTAAGCAGCGCTGGCCCTGTAATATTCGCCGTCTCCAGCATTTGGCCTGAATCAGCAGAAACCAAGGTGAAAGGAAGAACGTTGAAAGCTCACGCATGGACCCTGTAGAGTTCTCCATCAGAAATAATTGAGGCTGGATCTGCATAAGGCAGGGTGGAAGAGATGAATGCGGAAAGTTCACACATATTGAGATGAAATTACACTGCACCCAGGTGTGTCTGCCAAAACAAAATCACTTGGTTCCGTGTTAGAGCAAAAATTCCGCATACGAAAATCGTCGCTTGCCTCAGAGAGCACAAGTTCTACTCTGCAGGGATGGTTCTCTGCCACTCCTTCGCCCTCCACAGCTATTCATTGCCGCCAAACACTGTTGTCCCGAGTTCTTCACCACATCATGTCCCGAGCTGCTCTAAAACTTGAAGCCGTTGATGTTGGACTCTCAGCATCATACCGTCCATCCTGGTTTGATCTCACTGCTCCCCTGTTCGTTTAAATTACCTCATGTACAGTACTGGCTCTATCATTGGTGTGCCCATCAACCCTTCCATCCAGTCTCAAGCTTCCCCCTCCACCACGTTCTCTAATTGCCCTCATGCTTCTATCGGCCAACCCTCCACCGCCTTCCCCTCTACCCAATGGCACTGATGTTACAGCCCTGAAACCTACAGTATTATTTGCCCTGGCATGAAACCTCCTCGTACCTCTATCTACAACATCATTCTCTTCTCGGTCGTGGCCCGCCCCCACGACTCATACTTGTTTGTCCAGCTCCACTATGGTTTGCCCTTCCTGCTGCAAAACGGTTATTGGGTGTTCTTACAGTGCCAGTGGCCCGACCACAAACATTCATATCTTCAATCATAGAGCTTGTCATGCTTCGTGCCTATCCAACTATGCCACGTTGGTAGGCGCGCGTTATTTCTGAATAACGCAAGGTGGATTTGTGGCTTCTTCCAAAAGAGGACGGCATGCGCCATCTGCAAACATGTTCCCCGGCCCTGTGACATGGTCACTAGTTTCTGTTTCAGGGCACTATTCTCCGCATTCAGATGCACTCGCTGTTGGCCATCAGCGTAGCCTGAGAATATTGAACCCGTCCGTCATGTCCTTTACCTTGCCGCTGCTGCTGCCGCCCCGTTATATGATATTGCGTTCAGATATGTGGTAGCTGCATGCAGCCACCTCGGCTCCCTTCTACCTGGTATGGACAACAACGCAACTATTCCAAAAACTACGGTTGTTTTTTCTCTTGCTGTGC
Source organism: Chara braunii (assembly GCA_003427395.1). NCBI lineage: Eukaryota > Viridiplantae > Streptophyta > Charophyceae > Charales > Characeae > Chara > Chara braunii. The sequence goes on along the minus strand of BFEA01000679.1, from coordinate 162,076 downwards.
ACAGGTTGCCACTGTTGCCGCTGATGCAATTAGAGCTGCTAGTAATGAGTGGAGAGACGAAACAAAGATCGACCAAATTCTTGTGCACTACAGTAAAACGCCCATCACATGGTAACAAAGAGTGACAAGACCTATAATGCAGAGCCCTCTGCCATTGCCCCGCTTGTTTTAACATCTCGAAACGGAGTTGTTGATTTATATCTGAAGCTGCTATGCGTGTACCTCGGCCAATTCGCTTGGAAAGTGGGTCCGGCATCCTTCCTTTCTTTTTTACCCGTCAAGGAAATAAATCCAAAACACTTTTTAAAGCTCGGTTTCAAGAAATAGCCATGTGCATATCAGCTCAATCACATACTGCCAGGCCTCAGAGTGCAGGCATTGTTTCGAATTCCGGTTTGTTCAACCTACCCTGCCTTTGGTTATCCTACGTGCACGTGTCAACACCTAGAACGCAGAAAGTCCTAAGCACAGAATGAGTCGAACAAAAAACATCGTATATGGATAAACCAACAAGGATGAAAATTCGATGATAGTGTATCCCTCCCTACGAATTCACTCAAACCAAACACACTTGTACTATGTTTTGGCTTCGATTTGTTGGCGCATTTACTTTGGATATTGATAATTGTTGTTTTTGTCTACTATTTGTTTTTCTTTTGCCTCATTGCTGCGACTTCCACATTCATACTTATGTTCATTTTCCTCATTTTCGTTCCATGCCTCTTATTATGCATTCATTCTACTATATATCCTCATCGCGTAGATGCCTCGCACGTCCAAAAATCAGCGTGCCAGAAAGCTACGTGTGGCTCCATCCAACGAAAACGAACAGCGAAAAAAAGCCCACGAAGCTTACAAACTCAGACGTAAAAAAGAAACAGTTGAACAACGGCAAAAACGGCTGACTGCCGATGCGTTGTGGCATCGTCGTGCACGAGAAGCGAAAAAACGAAAAGCAGAGCAATTGCAAACTTGCCAGGACAATTTACCTTCCCAAAAACGCCGCCCACATTTGAAACAACTCGCCGGGCAAAAGGGACAGCGTGATAAACATGCCGTCCCGATCCATCATATCCGCCTGAAAAATATTGCTCGTGCGGGGAAAAATTACGATGCTTCTTTGTTGTCAGGCTTCTCGCCGATCTGAGCTGATGCGAAACAGGCCGTTTTAGACTGTTTAACGAAATCGCTTGGCCCCAACGGACTCGCAGAGGCAGTTTCCATCGTATGTGACACGCTGTGTATATTCGCTAATGTCGCTTCGTATTTTGTATCAGATGTTGATGCGCTTGCACGAATGCATAAATGTCTCGAATGTCCCGATGAAGATTTGTCACAACCTCTTCCCACTTGTTACGATTGTTCTGATACCCATCCTCATTTTGTCGGCTTGATGCTTTCCCGAGCTGGGATTGATGTTTCCGACCTCAGTTCCATACGGTTCAATGTTTGCGTCAATTGCGCAAAACCGTTGTTTGATATAAAACATCCACCACGTCTGCCTAAATTTGCAATTGCGAACCACTTCTTCATTGGCAGTTTGCCCCCCCGAGTCCCGACTACCTACACCGACATGACCAGAGTTTATCATGACAGGCATTATAACCGTCATGGCGCAAACGTGAATAATGCGTGGGGGTTTGCACCAGCAATTCGGTCTCATCTTTTGCTTTTTGACGTCATTCCTGGCCCTCCTGTAACACTCCTTCCCCGCAAATTAAACAACGACGCACTCTACCGTATAATTCTAACTAGGCCATTTATTGACGCACAATTGAACCATATATACAAAATGCACGCTGTCCGATATGGGGTTGTGTTGGATTTATTATCATTCTACCACTCGTTTAATCCTTTTTACAGTGATGTTGACATCAACGAGGATACAATGAGTGGGTTTACCAACAACGTCGAGCAACACGCGCCCCAGATTATCGTTGACTATACCGAGGACACTAATATTGCGAGTGCACTAGACAAAGAACAAGAAGGTCTTAATCCGCTTGCTGACTGCTCCGACGAGACGGCGTACTTTGAGAAAACAGTCATCTTCAATCACTCTTCAGCTGTTGTTGATGTCGCCATCGAATAATATATTTTGCATACTCACGATAATACGGACAAAAGCGCACTACTTTTCGTCGTTCGCTCTTCTTCCAGATTCTCTAATGTCTTCGATGCAACCATTGAGGCGAAAATGTTTCCTCATCTCTTTCCGTATGGAAGAGGACATCCGGGTGAATCGAAACGCAGGATACGCGTTTCTAAACAATTATGTATTAAACACTACTGCCTTTTAAGTCATCGCCGATTCGCACAAGATCCATATTATACCATGATCTCGTTTGATCGACTGTCACTTGACCGTGGTTACACAATGGCGAGTATCATATGCAGATCGCATCCCCGCTTTCACTCCGTAATTTTCGCAGTTACTACGGAGTAGCGCAAACAAGGGCTTGAAAATGAGCGTAGACATCGATGCAGTCATCCGCCATTGGCTGTTCCGCCCGCAGTCAATGAATTATTACGCACGGTCGAATGCAGTACTGCTTATGTTTGGGGCAGCAATGATGAACGACGTTCAAGACGTTAGGAAGCATTTGCAACTTGCGATCGGTTCGGGCAACCGAGCTTGTTTCTGACAATCACTCCTAATACATACACATCCTTTGTCTTCGCATCGTATGCTGGCTTAATATCTATTGACGAGTTCCTAGATGTTTTTTAACACGTCCTGCATGTTCCTTTGTCGCATTTGAAACAAGCATCAATGGCTGACAATGTTGTAGTTGCACACTTTTTTTATCAACTGATCATTGTCTTCATTACATACGTTCTTGGCTTTGATATCAGCATGTGGCGGCCAAAAATAGACGGCGGTCTTTTTGGCCACGTCCATGCCTATTTTGGTATGGTTGAAACCCAAGGTCGAGGAACTCTACACCTTCACTCTCTCGTCTGGCTTCGAAATTTTTCGCCGACTACTTACGACTTTGATCATTTGCAAAAATCTAACCCCACTTTTTTGGACATTGTGACAACCTTTGTAGACAGCATTGTCACAACATTTTTGCCTTCTCAAATCGCCTCCTTGTCTTGCTCTTCGTGCCAAGCTCCGCCGCCTACATATGACCCTTTGCCACTGCTTGCTACAACACGTCTTTCGTCGTTTTTTCAGCATCATGACTCATCTAAGCTACAAGAACCGCCTTCGAGGCAATGTCGATATTGCAAATCTTTTTTCAGCTCGCAGCATCTTATGCGGTGCGCCATATTAACATCGGTCATTGCGACTCCGTACCGCGATCTACAATTACACAACCTCATGCGGAATTTTTATTCGCGCCTTCAAGATTACCCCGTTCTCCTTCATCCTTTGGCTCAATGCATTCTCAATATCCCTCCTGATCCGCGAACTTCTAATATAAGTACAACCTTTTTTCAATTTCTGATTTTTTTTTTTTTTTACTTTGTCCAAACGCATCATTTCGCGCATACAGGCTTTTGTTTCAAACATTCCCGCGCAACAAATACTGACAAGGTTTGCCGATATCTTTTTCCACGCCCACGTACCGATGCCACCGAACTTCTGCCAACTGACATTTGTCTCCGCTGTTGTTTTGGCCATGAATATAACTACAACGAGATTATTTTATCAACATTCAAATGTAATCATGACATCCAACCTCTCTTCGGCGGCGCAGATGCCGCAGACCGAATATATTACTCATGTCGTTATACAACAAAAGACCAACAAAAAGTTGATTGTGATATAGCCCTACAAATTGCGACATTTGATTTGCGGCAAACTCATGAACGCCTTGCCGAGGAAACCGCTCCGCTTCCCGTCGACACAAAAGCACGTCGACAATTAATGTCACAATTGTTTACGTTAACCAATAAACAAGAAAATGCGGGCCCGCTATGTGCGTTGTACATTCTCCGACAATCGTGTGCTTATACAAGCACGTGTACAAACTCATTCCCCTGAAACAAATGCTTAACCAGATTCTCAGCGACCCTGATACTCTGTGTACTGTTGAAAAGGTTGAACATTCTTACACTATATTGCACCCCTTAGATGACTATATATATCGGCCTCTGGAATTGTCGTTCTTATCTATTTACGAATTTGCTATGTTATACTCTACAATAAACAAAGTCGACCTTGGCATTAAAAACCTCATGTTCCTTCAGAAGCATCCCCTTTCAAGAGTCAAATGCTTACGTCGCCATCGCATACCATCCATTCCCAGCATTCCATTGTCGACTCGGATTTCTGATGCTTCCGAATGTCATACATTCGAAGCTAAAGAACGGCATGCCCAACTGACACTACTACTATTTAAGCCCTTCCGAACGCTGGCGGATTTGCTCTCTGGCGCCAAAGATTGGCAGTCCGCTTTCGACAATTTCTATGACGAGATGCCTCATTTCACATATACGGTTTATTTACAGATGTAAGATTTTTTTGTCGCTCGTAAACGCGCGCGTGAGGCGCAGGCCCAACATCCGACATACGTTGTTGCCGAAGGTATCGTTCCCGGAGAAAATTGTCATGCCTCCGATGATGATGACGATGTATTATTAGCAAACTTCACATCTAGTATGCCGTATTTTGTTGACTCCGAGGATTCTTTCATGCCTTCGCCAAAATTAACCACAATGTCCTTAGATGATCCAACCCTTTTCCCTTCCGTTCCCCCGCAACCGCTCAAAATCGCTTATAACCCTACCTTCAAAAACAATGTCATGACTCCGTTCACAAGCAGTTCGACAAAAACGTATTACCAAACCATCGACATCAATACGCGAATCCAAAATATCGTTAAACGCTAACTCGTTCCTAATGTTCATTGCATAAGCACATGGCTGAAAGCAACGTCCCCCACGGAAGATAATGATTCTATAAAAGATGGACATGACTGCATTCACACTGGCCATGTTTACCCGACTACTATCCGTTTACTCTTCGATGCGTCCCTGCCTCAAAACAGAACATTCCCACCATACACGATGGAATCATCATCACCTAACAAGGAATGTCCTACTATTTCGGAAATATCTAGACTATTCAATCTCAAGCGACGACAGCATATTGTGTTTGCCTTTGCTGTTGACGCTCTTTTGCACAGCTCGCAAAAACGATAAAAAAATGCTCCTTCTGTTCGTCCACTCTCACTTGAGACAATCGAAAACGAACTCGCAACTGATCAATTACTCATGTTCCAGACAGGCGAAGGGGGAACAGGGAAATCACACATTATTGATGCAATTCAAGCATTCTGTGTTGCATGGCGGCATCCAAATGGAATTGCAAAAACCACAATGACAGGCAAAGCGGCCGTGGGTATTGCAGGGATGACGTTCCACAGCTGGATTGGAATGCATTATCTCCAAAACTCAAACTCTTTTGATGAACGGATGGCTGCTTTGAAAAGCATTCCTGGTTTCCATATAGAACTCGATCTGCTAGTTGTAGATAAAGTAAGCATGATGAGTAAACTTTATCTCGTTCGATTAGACATTGCTCTCCGTGCTACACGGAAAGTAGATCTTCCGTTTGGTGGAATCCATATCATGTTGATAGGAGATTACTTCCAAATGCCACCTATTTCTGGTGTGCCTATTTATTTCCCCCCCGTGCCTAAACTTGCCCACATCGCATGGGACAATGAAAACTTTCAATTGTGGCGTCTGTTTTCTACTGTTGTTGTTCTGGATGACTTCGTCCGGTTCGCTTCGGATCCCGCATGAGGTTTAGGATGCTCTGCCGCACGAAAGGGTATTTGGATAAAAGAATTTGTTGATATCATCAATCAACGAATCCTTTCAATTAATCCCTCAACTATCATCTCATCAAACCCCCTGCGCCCTCTTTCGGCCGCATAATTGTCAAACACACATCCTCATCACACCAGAGTTTACTTGACTCCCGACAATCAAACACGGACACATCTCATACATACATACACAAAGCATTTCTCCAAAACGCTTCCTGAATCGCACTATCCTATACGAATACTTGCCGACTTCGAAAATCTTTGCAGGGCAAGAATAAACAAGACATTCGATGCATCATGGAACTGTCGGACAACCTACTCGGTAGATATGCCCCATTTCTCGACCTGTTCCCAACAATGCCAGTCATGTTTACCCACAATGTTGACCCAAAGCGCGGTATTGCTAATGAAACATTCGTGATATTGCACTCGCTTCAGTTTCCACCGTCTACACAATTCCGCCTCGTACATGATAATATTGGTGGCTTTAATGTTCTATTCCCGAATTATCCGCCCGATGCCGCCTTTGTCACGCTGCCTAAAACCAAATGCTCTGTCGTGCTTGCGTTTCCACATGAACTCCCACCAACACCCGATAATCCCGACCGATCCGGCATACTCTATCCTAAACAATTCTCATTTGTTTCTGCTATATCTTCTACGCTTTATAAAATTCAAGGCGAAACTCTGACATCTCTAGTTGTCGTGGACTGGATGAGTAAACCCAACTCGACCAAAAACCGCGTGGACGTCCCCCAACAAGGATACATTGTTGTCTCGCGCGCGGTAAATCGACACGCCTTTTTTACGCTCAAACCACTTACTTCTGTAATCACTTCGTTTTTCAAACCTGATACCACTATACTCATTAAGGGCACCAGGCTGCTTTCGCTGTCCAACTCGCTCCTCTGCTCTGCCTTCGTGAAGTCTATGTTCCCTCGGTCTGTCTCGCCAGATCCACTAATTCTACCATCGTTGTCTTTCTCTTCCTCACTTTTTGGCTCCTCTGATTCACGTCCTTCGTCTGCGTTGACAAAAAACAGCTCACCCTCAACGTCGGTCCAGCTTCCTCGTCCTTCTTGTACCGCTTTTACTGCCAAAGCGTCTTCAGGATTAAACGGCCACCTTACACCCCCGCATGCCTCTAACGCATCCACTCCTTTTCTTAACCTCAATGACATGTCTTTTTAAATCAAGGAATCTGCTAACAGATTCTCAGGCCCGGTTGCTGCCAACGTTGTTCAACAACTTCCCCATCCTCCGGCCAACGTTCGATCTGTCCAAGCGTCGTTAGATGTCGTCGCCTGCCATGCATCCTCGCCTGCCTCCATGTCTCCTACGCTTTCGCCTTATATTAATGACTTGGCTTCCGACGGTGCCAACTCAGATGAAATTTTCCCATATTTGATGGACTCCGATGAATGTCTATATATAACGCTTCATGCCACAACATGGTTGTCTGATTTGCCTATTAATGACTATGTTGATTTGCTGATGACTAAATATGCCACTACCATTATTGCCAACTTCTTTACATACAGCCATGACATTGCAAAACATGATAATGTATACATCCACCGTCAAATCCGCCGCTACCTTCGCGAACGCCCACTTTCAACTATTGGACGTTTTTTCCTCCCTGTTCATTGCAACAACAACCACTGGACTTTGGGCTTCCTCGACTTCGAGAACTCGCAGATTCCTTATTATGATAGTTTATATTTCAATGACGACAATTTCTTCAATACAATCAAACGCAGGTTATCCCAACAACACAATGACCTCAAAAAGCTCACAAATGCTCCTTGCCGGATTTTGAATGGTCCTCCCCAATCAAACACTGCAGATTGTGGCGTTTTTAAGCTTGTCATGATCCATCATTTATTACTAGACAGTCAATTTTTACATACCTCAGATTTTTCACAAGCGGACATGCCATATTATAGAAGAATTATCCATAACAAGCTCATCACCCGCAATTTACAGCCAATAATGCCACATCCTCATCTCCTATATCCTTATCTTTCCGATCTGCTTTGTGAGACTCCGCATCTTTAGTGCTCCCCCGCTTCGATTTGCTTCTCCACAACCATGCTTTACGCAGGTCGTCAGACGCGTAATATATGTCGAAGTCGGCCTATCACATCAACGCATCTTCATACAAGGTACACTCGTCTTACGCAACCTCTCGTTGATGCCTTTTCCCCCTTCACATACTACCTCTACAAACCCCCCTCCGTTTACACCGATGTTTGTTTTTGTAACCCTCTCTTGTTGTGCCCTGACCTTTCTACATCTGCTACTCAAAACTGAACTCTCACACCTCCTCATGCCGTAAACGGTGAAAGATGAAAAGGACGACACAAACGCCTCCTCATCTGCATGTCGGGTCTCCATGTCTTGCTGTTTGTGTTCGCCGCCTCAGCCACTCCCTCTATATGAAAGCTGGTTCTCCTTCACACAAGCTATGACCTTCATTATGTTTTCCTCAAACATGCATGATGGTACTAATGATTACACGAAGCCCTGTTTTGATTTCCTGTATTGTAAGCATCAGCGCCTTTGTCTCTTCTCCTGTTTTCGTTCGTGCAGATCTATTACATGCAGTGCATTCCTATCAAGCCTGTGCCACGGATGTCTGCTATGTTTGAGCCGCTCGTCCTACCTGGAAACAACGTCGTCAGGCTTCAACCAACACCATATTGGTCAGGCGAAAATTGCATCGGCAATCCTACCATAACATTGGAATGGAGCGACTTTCATGACGTGCTCTTTTCATGATATGCAATACGAAGTGTTGCAAACATGATGTGCTATATCCTCCTCGACGATGTGGCAATTGGTTTCGTGCACGTTGTTGCCATTAGACTATACACACATCGAATTGATTGTACTTTTTGGATACGAGGCGACGATGCTGTTTTTCATCATGGTCCGGCTGCCGTTCTTTGGACCGCCGTGCAAAGGCTTGGGAAACGAGTCGCAATCATGACGCTTCAGGCTATCTGCCATCCCCTTCCCTGTGTCGTTGGCGTCGCATTGTTTCGGTTTGGAACACTCTTCAATGCCGACCGGGATTTTGCAGCCCCAATACGTTCGACCAATGCTACAGCCGGTGGATATGTAATTACAGCTCTCCATGAAATCGACATTCCGCAGATCGCAGACAGACTTCTGTAGAAAACTACACATACACAGAACGACAAAGGTTACTCCAGCATACAGATTTTGCTGGCGAACACAAATGATAGACATCCAGCGTCTTCTTTTCTTTTCTGAAATGTCTTTGGCCATTCTAAGAGTACTCAACATAGTCCGATGTCGCTGTCCCCGGCCCGGCTACGCTATGAAATGGTTGATTTTTACTGATAAAGATGACTTCGGGAAGGCGACTGTCCCTTGGTCATTCAGCCCCTGCAGAAGAGACTGTTCGGGCTGATGCTATACTGACAATATGGAGTCTTCGAAATGCTGTTATGCAAACAACATCACATCTTGCGGCTTCGATGATAGAAGCAAATATCAACTACGCTGTAAAGCAAACTGACTTTGTAGCCTGGGAGTACAAACTGCCAAAAAAAAAGGCCACACAGCCAGCGCATTAAAATCATTCAATTACAGACAGGGCGCTTTCCGGATCTTTTTCCATTCGCCTCGCCTAGAGGACCGTTTTCGGAGTTGTTTTTTTCGACCTTTTGCCTGTGCAGTTTAACATGCTGTTTTAGAGTTTTGCAGGTTTACTTATACGACACAATACAACAAAGATAGATTCTGGTCGCTTTGGCTGCAGAGACTAAACTTTCAGCCGTGGACCCTCTTTGTAGAATCGCTGAAGTTGGTAACAGAAGGGCGACGTTTTCAATAGTTTTTTTGTATAATTCGTTTGCCCTTTTTTGCTTGCGCGCTTGACAGGCTACGCTTGAAGATGAGCCCAGTCGGGGGTGCCTCGCCCGCGCCCACATCTGCGTGCCAAGTGTATGAGGGAAGCCGGACCCGTTTTCCGGCTATTAAAAAAAGTGTCGTTTCTTCTGTATACAAAAAAGAAAAACGAACCGGCTGCAATGATGAAAACAAATATGAACTACGCTATAAAGCAAGCTGTCTTTGTAGGCTGGGAATACAGAATGCGAAAAAGAAAGGTTACACAGCCAGCGCCTTAAAATCGTTTGCTTACAGACAGGGAGCTTTCCGGATCTTTTTCCATTGGCCTCACCTGGACAACCATTTTCAAAGTTGCTTTTTTGGGCCTTTTCCCTGTGCAGTTTAGCATGCTGTTTTTGAGTTCTGTGGGTTTACTCATACGACAAAATACAGCGAAAATAGATTCTGGTCGCTTGGGCTGCAGAGACTGGGCTTTCAATCGTGAACCCTCTTTGTAGAATCGCTGGAGTTGGTAACAGAAGGGCGACCTTTTCGATGGCCTTTTTTTATACTTCGTTTGCCCTTTTTTGCTTACACGCTTCACAGGCTACGGTTGAAGATGAGCCCAGCCAGGGGTGCCTCGCCCACGTCCACATCACCATGCCAAATATATGAGCGACGCCGGACCCGTTTTCCGGCTATTACAAAAAACATCATTTCTTCTGTATAAAAAAAAGAAAACTGAACCGGCTGCGTGGGCCGGCATTCCATGGTACAGCAACTTCCATACGTTTTCCCGGCTGCAGACACTGCTGGCACAACGCTGGCCCCGGTTACCTACACGTTCTTTTTTTTTTCTTCTTTTTACTAAAGCCACACTACACTCTTCTCTCAAATCTTTCATCACCTTTCACATTCTTTCAATTCGGCTCCTCTGACTTCTTGTCACTACTCCTGAGGTTTTCACAGCAGACCCCTGCGAACATAACTTTGTTGTCTCCATCTAGCCACCACAGACGATGCATCTTCCCTCCCGCCTCAACCATGACAGTCAAGAATGGGGCGCGGCCGTGGGTGGGGCTTCGCCTAACACAAAGACCACGCATTTTGCCAGTGGCTGTGCCTACCTCTTCATTGTCCCCCGCTGCAGATGGGATGACACAGCCTGCTCACACTCACACTCGCACCCGTGATAGCTAAACAACCTGCTATTACCGGTCGAAGTTTTGAGGCAGACTGTCACCGTTGGTTAGCACTAAGTGCGCCGCGGACAGTTATGGACCTCTAACCCGCAACCTCCTGCGCGCCGCTTGCATGCCTGCCCGCCTTGGCTACGCCGCTCACTGCAAATGAAAAAGAGGCCTGCGCCGTCCGCGGCCCTGTTCCCCACGTCGGCGCTGCGGGCTGCGAACCCGCGGCCTCGCGGTATGTCAGTTTGTCGTCGTTGTGTGAGTATGCCTTAAGGCTGTCGGACCGTTGGCTGGCCGCTATAGAGACGAATGCTGCGCGGGGGCGGGGACCGTCGAAAAAAAAAAAAGAGAGGGGGGGGCACGAATCGTGAGGTCGGACGGAGGGGATACGGAGGACGGGAGGAGAAAAGAGTGTCGGAGACAAACACTAGCGGAGCGCTAGCAGGTGAGGGGGAGTGTTGGGGAGCAGGCAGCGAAGCATCGGGAGGCAAGGCACGATGGGAAGGGAGAACGGGGTTTGGCGCCCGTCTGTGCGAAGTGCTACCGGAAACGAAAGGCAACGGGCGAAGAGGGGGACACAGCGCCGAGAGTAAGGAGGGAGGGGAATGGATCCGGGCGCGAAATGGCGCCGGGTACAGTTGAGGAAGGAAGAATGAAGATGGCGGAGAGAGAAAGCAGCACCGAAGGGGAGAATGCATAACCCGCCCGATTCCGGGCGAGAGAAGATGCAAATTTGATGATTTTGGCTTAGGCGAATCCGAATCCAAGGTCTGATTAGCGTGAAATTTAGGATAGAGAAAGTTAGATAAGAAAAACGCTGCGCGTAGTATCGAGAGAGGTAGAAGTTGATGGAAGTAGGAATCGGTTAACTCACCCGATTCTTCATATAAACGGGTGAGTGAAGGGTCGTTTCGGGGGTTTTCGATGTAGGCGAGTCAGATTATGAGGTTAGTTCCTAGTGTTAGTGAATAGATTTCGAGGTACGAAGGAGTGGAGCTGCGGGGTGATGTCGTGAGAAAAGGAGATGGAGGGAATGATCGTCACGAAGCTCGACCAGTTCCGGATTGATTCGGGCAAGGGAAGGCTCTAACCAGGGGTTTCTGGCCATCGCGAATCCGATGGCAGTGGTGGAATTCGACTTAGAGTTGTGGTTTGGCCGCCAGAGGGTACTGGGGCTGCGTGGTGCAGGAAGGGCCAAGCAGGGAGTGCAGTGAGGGAATGATGTATTTTTCCGTTTTATAAGGAAGAGTTCATTCCCACCCTACGTGTTTTCTGAGCGCGTCTCGGGGCAGTTGTTGCTCGCCATTACGACCACTACCTTGGGCTCCGTGTGCCTTTGCCGTGAGCTTTGCTCATATGGCTGACGCCGTTGAAACGCCGCGTTTGAAGTTTGCTCGTCGTCGTGGTTGCCACAGCAGCGCCCCTCGAGATCCCGCTGGTCACCCTCCAAACTGCGGCCGTGACTTGTTCCTCCTCGCAGCCGCTAAGCTCGGCCTCACCACGCTAGTTCTTATACAAGTCGATGTGCCTGGCCACCGTGTGAAGGAAGGTCCGCTGCTGAAACGAAGAGCGGCTATGAGCTGGGAGCGAACACGGACGAGGCTACAAGGGGATAGGTGAGTGAGGAGAAGGTACTCACCTTCTTCGGACGGAGAGGCTGTGAATGGTAAGAGGATGATATAGCGAGCGGACGGCAGAACGGTGGTCGAGAGAGTAAGAGAGAGAGAGAGAAGAAGTAGGTGTGTTGCTCGACGTATTGGCAGAGGCAAACTCTCCGTACCCCTCGATGTGCATGACTTCAGACAGCGGCATGTACCTTTGCCCCTCAGCAGGAGATCCAAGTTTGTCTAATCCATCCCCGTGGTCAGTGCGTGTACCGGCAGGCAGTGGGTTGCGGACTGTAGACAGCGGACTGTAGACAGTGGACTGCAGACTTGACCACTAGCCGGAATCACTGCCGTTCGTTTCATACCAAGTAGCGAAGACTGAGGGGCGGAGGTGCAGACTTATCGCAACAAGGAGAGTGAAGCGAGGCTTTAACCTGTTGAATGGAGTTGCAGCGGAATAACTGAAAGTGAAAGGCAAGAGGGTAGAGTTGTGCAGGCAAGGTGGTACCTAAGGTTGCTACTGCACAACTGGCTTTGAATCTACTACTGTTGCTGCAGGTGGCAGCAAGCAACCACCGCTGACTGCTGCTCGGGTTAGCCTGGTGGGACGGGGAAAAGTTGCAGATGCGGGGGTTCACCGTTTTGCCACCAGTATTGTGGCTGAGCTTGAAGTGCAATCTGCTGCATACTGAGGCCAGTTGCTGCTACGTAGTGCGGCGAGCTGCCGCTGTCGGCTGCATCTAGGCACGGACTACCACTGCTGATGCTGCTGCGGACGGTGGTCGCGATGTGCTGCACGTGACTACTGCTGCCGCTCTTCTTGACTGTGCACAGGCTACCGCTGCAGGTTGCTGTTGGGTGGGTGCGTACGGTGGCTGCTGTTGACTGTTGCCTTGCTGCTGGCCATCGCTGTTGCATTCTGCTGGTGACTGTGGGTGGTTGCTGCCATTACTGCTGACCGTCGCTGAGCACTGATGTTGCGCATAAGGACTGGTACAGGGTGTTGGGGCTTAGAGGAGTAGTTGGACTTAGGGAGGGAGCTTGGCGCTACGAGGTGGAGGCTCGTCAGAAGGGGTGACTTCGGCAATTTGACTTCACTGATCAAGCTGTCAGTTGGCCGCCATTGCGGGGCCCTCAGGCGATTGAGGATAACAAGGCCCTCTCTCCTCGAGTCTGAGTGCACCCTCCTTGGATCTGAGAGTCTCAAACCTTTCTCCACCTGCCCTTCTCACTCTAAGTCTAGTCTGTTGGTTACGAGAGGAAGGCGGCAGGCGGGATTGCAACCCGTAGGTCCGCGTCAAGACTCTGTGGGGAGTCATCCCACCGATTGCGGGAGCTCTGCCAGAACCTAGGGGAGGTTTTGGAGGCAGGGAACCATCAGGTAATCCACCTTTAGCTGTACAACCCACTACGCCCATGTTTGTCTATTTCCCCTATAGCTTGATTGGTATATGCATGCCTGTCCCTATGATTCTTGCTTTCTATTCAGGACATGACCAAACTAAGTAGAGGAATGCATGTATAATGTCAGTTTCAGCTTCTTTGCCTGATTGAAAGCAGATTGTGGGGTTGCATCTGGGGGAAGGGTGGGGGAAAGGTAATTTGGCATGAAGTTTGACTGGGTCAACTAAAGGCTGGGCCAGTTCCATAAGTTTGGGAAGGCCCAGTGCTATGTTTTACTTTGAGTTGCCTGGAGGACCAGACGAGTTTCATAAGTTTGGGTGGTCTGGTTGCTCTGACTTGTGAGGGCTGAATGTGATTGCGTTTTCAGGAGTCAGTCAAATTCATAAGTTTGGGTAGTCTGGTCCCCTTGCTTACTTGGGTTTTTATCAGTTTCTTTAGTTCCTGAACGAGGGGGTCTGAGCATGTTCCATAAGTTTGGGTGGCTCAACCTCTTCCTGCTTTGGTTTTTGGGGAAAATGAACCAGGCTGAGGACCAAGACATGTTCCATAAGTTTGGGTGGTCTTGGTCCAACGCCTCGCACATGCTGGAACCAGAAGGCTATAACTTTGTTATACTCTATTATTATATTATCTATGAACAGGCTAATCGGATGGGGTTCCATAAGTTTGGGTGGTCTGACTATAGCTTATCACCAACTGGAGAGAGTACTAATTAAGAATAAACTTGTGGTACGAAGAGGCAGACTGAGTCTTGAGCTGAAGATGATCAACTCAGTTATATGCTACCTCAAAAGACTAAGTGCAGACAATTATATAAACTTTGGATACTTAAATAGTTCAGGGCGACTAGGGTGGCCTAATCATGTGCCCAAAGAAGAGAAAAGTTGTTGTGCCCTGTGTTTGTGTATACTCCATGGCTGAGCTAGACATGTTCCATAAGTTTGGGTGGCCTAGCTTTATGTCCTATGTAAGCTGGGTATAAGGGGATAAATCATTGAAAGACTATGAACTATTGTTTGCTAAGTTGACTTGGGGATGGTGAGAGTACTAACCTTTGTGGTTTGACCTGCATGTGACTGAGTGATACCACTACTTAGTCTGAGCTTCAGTTGATAGGTAGTTGCTTTAGTTGCTCGCCACGTGCTAGAGCCATAGGAGTTAGTTTCAATTCCTGCATTTTCTGAGCTAACTTTATTTTTACTTAGGTCAATTTTTGCATTTTCTGGGATCCTTTGTTATACTTGTCTTTGTATAAATTTTGGTAACAACAGAAAAATTGTCGCCGAAATTCAAAAAAATTTCATTTTGATGTCTAACTTATTCACGCTAGAAGGGTTGTGACCAACTGTTGAAAATGGGTCTTCTGCTGTGTTCAACTACTCATCAACATTATCAACGTATTCCCAACGAGTCCAACATGGTTTCCAACAGGGCTCAAACTTTTTCTCAACGACTCCAACATGGTTTCGTACAAGCCTCCAACATGAACCAACACGTATCCAACATGGTTCTTGACCCACATTTCGGTACATGATAGGCGAGAGAGTGCGTGTGTGTGTGTATGGCGGTCGTGCACTGCGGCCCGGTCCTGTAGAATTGCGTGTTTTGT
>BFEA01000679.1:108599-122479 GCA_003427395.1 Chara braunii | reverse complement strand
TTGTGTTTTCACCCGGACTTTATTTGAATGGTCATTTAAAGAAAAGTACTGAGTATTTTATTTTGAGGAGTTGCACAAGAGTGAGGCTTGTATGGCTAAAGCAAGGGGGTGTGAGTGTAGAGAATGGTTGAAGTTGACCCCGTGTAGTGCATGAACTTTTTGGTTGGATCTTTGATGTGATTGCAAGTATGTTTGGTGATTCGAACTTTGGATTTGACTGTCTGCGCTCACATGCGTATATACATGGCTGAGAAGAGGCCAACTGTGACTGTGAGAAGTGATCGTCTAAAATTAATAACCCTCTATATTTATGTGATATATATATGTTTATGGCTTGGGTGTTTTCGCGCGGCCTACTGTGACCGTGCGTAAGGGTTAAACAGGTTGTGCGTTTGAGAGAAAAGGGGGATCTTTTTTTATCCTTTGCTTTTCAGAGTTTGTATGGTTGGACGTTGTTGTCCATGGCAGCCGTCAAAGTCAAACCCCTTGATTTATATCCAGGCCCTGGATAATGGAGCTTGTCTCCAGGGCCATAAGAGACAATTGCCACAACAGGGATGAACCTGTGTACCACCCACTCTCCGCAGGGTGCAGAAGAGGGTGTGGTTCTCAATCGCACTTGGCGGTTGTCCAGCGTCGAGAGATTAACCCTCAAGGCGCGTGTCAGCCGACACTTGAGTGTCGAATGCGACCCTCGAGATTAACGAGGACCGCATGAGTATGGGTACTGCATAGTACGCCATCATTGCGATCGCTTGCGTATGCTTGMATTGCGAATCGATATGAGTTAGCCCTGCGTCCGCGCGGTTTTATACTAAGTCTCGCGCGCGACGCCTATCCGATTTCCACATCGGAGAGTTATGGGATGGCTACTAAGGGACTAGGAGTGTTGTCGCGTTACTTGTGTTGTGTCGTTTCGTGTGTATGTTATGGGTGTGCTTTATTTTTATGTTCTTTATAGTGGTGTACGCGTGGCATGTGGGATACGTCCTAGTCGACCGGCGACGAGTCGCGCTTGGGACCTCAGCCCCCCAACATGTCGGTTCACGTGCGGGTCCGATAGAGGCGTACCCCCTATGCTACAGCGAACGAGAAACGCCCTCGGCTGGTCCACCTCTGCGATTGCAGCTGATTAGCTTTTTTATTGTGAATTGGTAGCTCGGCGGGGACACGCCCACCAAAGGGAGGTGACAATTCCTGTAAGGTGGAGGTAAGTCGTGCCTCGCGTAGGCCCTGTCCTGTTGTAGGGGCTCACGAGAGGTATGGCTGGCGCACTCGGCCGGAGCGGCTTGCGGAAGCTCCATGTATATTCGCGACGAGGATTTAGACCAACTCCTGCGTGCACGGTCGGGAGGGTCCCGCGCTGCCCCGTGCGGTGCCGGACCGATGCCCTCGACAGCACACTCTCTCATATGAAGAGCAACTGCAGCAGACCTGGGTCTGCAGAGGTGCACAAGATCAGATCCGGGATTGGATCTGCATTTCAGCAGTTCATTGACCTATCAACTGAGATGAGCCCACTGATCTCTCCCATGGGCAAGTTGATTTTAACTCCAACCCATGTCTCATCAATTCATGAGTGTACCGGCCAAGCTAGCTGATACAGCTGGTGTTGTGGAGAGTGGTACCGCTTTCACCCAGGAAAACTCCGGGACTATGGTGTTTGATAGATCTATCTCGTGTGAAGTCCAAACTTAGATCTGCAGTTCAACAGTTCGTGGGTATACCAATGGAGTTCGGCCGGTTCTTTGCGAGGCCAGCCCCGGTACCAGACGCAGGGGTCACGACAGCCCACCATCGGCTCGTATGCACGTTGAACTCGGCGCATGCTTCACGAGCTCATGGTTGTACCAACCGAGCCAGGTCCGCTGGTCCCCACAAACAACCCTGGCACCTATACACGCGCTGAGCACCGACAACCAAAATAAAAAAGGGTAAAAGAAATAAAAATACGAACATCGGGGATCGGCGCTTTGGGGAAGGGAGACCGTCAGTACCACTCTCAGTCCCGTCGACCGGGCCTACTGATGGGCCGACAACAAAACGAAGGGGGATAGCCCTGTCGGGCCCTCAACCCCTTGGCATCTTCAGCCGCTCTGATGTTCCATTGTTGCCGGTCGCCGCCCTCGATCCCTGTAATGTCGCTTTGAAAATTCAATGTCGTTACCAATAGTGCTAGTACCCAAGGCTGAGATGAACCACTGCAAAATTCAATATAAACTGTTGTCGCACGGTGCGCGGCCTACCAAAATACCCCAGGCCATTCCTTCGCCTACGGACCAAACTCACTACTGCCGACCTATGACGCCTGCTGCTCATAGGGCCTGGCTCCGTCCACAACCGTCAACCTCCCACACGTACCACGCGGAGGTCACCGCTTGCGTTCTACTTTCTCTCACACACCCCAATTACTGCCCAAAGCAACACCACTTCCGATGACGCATGTGGTATGAACGCAGATGTACCATGGTCACTTCAATAAAAAAAGAAATTCCTAGTTTTAATCAAAGCCAAAAATTTTGTCGGCGGGGATGCCGACCCTATAACATCAAAATAAGAATCATCACGCGCGCCTCAAAATCGCGCGCCCACACACACTTTACTTCCAGTCAACCATTCAGTCAGCGTGGACAAAACACAACCGCAGCTCGTGTAGTGTAAACGAAACCTATTTTCTGTCACTCGCAAAAACTAGGGCGGATACCCTTGTAAAGGTATTTGCGCCGACACCACACTGCCTTGTGCGGTGTCGGACCGATGCGCTCGACAACGCTAGACGTTGTTTCTAAGCAGAATGGTCTAGCACCATGTCATATTTAAGTTGGGTATAAGGGCTAAATCATCTGAAAGTTTCATGAACTATCTGTAAGGATTTAGACTTGGGGATGGTGAGAGTACTTACTCTTTGTGATTTGGTCTTGCATGTGGCTGAGTGAGATCACTACTCAGTCAGAGTTTCAGTTTGGACAAGTGGTTTCTTTAGTTGCTCGCCATTTGCTAGAGCGATAGGAGTTAGTTCAATTTATGCATGTTCTGAGCTAACTTTATTTTACTTGGGTCAATGTTTGTATTTTCATGGATCATTTTTTATACTAGGCTTTGTATAAATCTTGGTAAGCTATTTTTTCTACGTGAAGCGCTACCCAAATTTCTGCAAATCCAAGGATTTAGTCGAATTTTGACTTATCAAAGTTCAGTTTGTCTAAAATTTATATATGGCTTATTAAAAATTTGGAAAGTTTCATTTTCTAAAGGGAGTGCTGCCCAAATTTTTGCTAAATCAGGGAGTTGAACAAAATTGGATCTTCAGACTCCAAGCCATATTAAATTCTGAACTTAACTTTGTATAAATATTGGAATAACATTTTTCTAAATAGAGTGCTGCCAAAATTTTTATAATTCGAAGGAGTTAATTAAAATTTTGTCCTAATTGAACTCAAGTTTTTCTTTTGAGTTTCGTATCTGACTTAGTATAAATTTGGGAAGTCTCCATTTCAAAAGAGAGTGTTGCCCAAATTTTTACTAATTCAGAGAGTTGGACAAAATTTGACTTTCTAGAGTCAGAGAACATTTCTGTTTTGTATTCAAGCTAATATAAATCTTGAAAATACATTTTTTCTATGGGAATTGCCGTCAAAATTTTCCTAGTGTAAAGGAGATAGGTTACATTTTGACAGATGTCGATTCTGGAGATCCACTCTTTATAGAAGAGATCTGGTCAGGATCTGCTTTTTCTTTAGGTATCTGCTTAGGGATAAATTTAGACTTAGTTAATTAAGAACGATATTTGAGTGAGATCGTGATATGAAGATTATTCTCCATAGACTTATAAATTTAGCCTGCGGATTGGCCTGGTTTGTGTTACACGTCCTCTTGATCGCATGATTAAGGATTTTGGCTTAGATTCAACTTGATCCCACGAGGATCATCTTCTGTTACCAATGATAACAGGTCGGTTGCCGATTCGTTGGTTTACGACTCAACTCCATTTCACTCTTGACACTCAACCTAAAGACTTTAATCTGGTGGTTTTAATTTATTTTATTAAGGTTTTCACCCGGACTTTTATTGAATGATCATTTAACAAAGGAACTAAGTATTTAATTATGGAAGATTGGATAAAGGTTGGGGCTTGAATGACTAAAGCGAGGGGTGTGAGTGCGGAGATTGGTTGAAGTTGACCCCGTGTAGTGCTTGGACTTTTGGTTGAAACCTTAATGTGATTGCAGGTATGCTTGGTGGTTCGGACTTTGGATTTGACTGTCTGCGATCACATAAATATAGATGGACGAGAGGAGTCTCACTGTGATTGTGAGAAATGATCGTCATATATTTATAACTCTTTATATATATGTACATATATACTCGTTGGGTGTTCGCGCGACCTATTGTGATCGTGCGCAAGGGTTAAACAGAGTATGCATTTGAGAGAAGAGAGAGATCCCCTTTCAATCTTTTGTTTTTTAGAGTTTTTATGGTTGGACGTTGTAGTCCGTGACAACCGTCAAAGTCAAACCCCTTGAGTTCTCTCTAGGCCCCGGATGGTGGAGCTGGTCTCCAAGGCGATAAGGAACGATTGTCACCACAGGTATGAACTTGTGTACCACCCACTCTCCGCAGGGTGCACAAGAGATTGTGGTTCTCAACCGCACTTGGTGGTTGTCGAGCATCGAGAGATCAATCCCTCAAGGCACGTGTCAGCCGACACTTAAATGTCGAATGCGACCTTCAAGATTAACGAGGACCTCATGAGTATGGGTACTACATAGTACGCCATCATTGCGACTGCTTGAGTACGCATGCATTGCGAGCCAATATGAGTTAACCCTGCGTCCGCGCGGTTTTATATTAAGTCTCGCCCACGTCGCTTATCCGGTTTCCGCGTCAGAAGGTTATGAGATGACTACTGAAGGGACTAGGATTGTATGTGCGTTGCTTTGCTTGTGTTATATCGTTTCGTGTGTGTGCGTTTTAATTTTTATGTTCTTAGAGTGGTGTACGCGTAGTGTGTGGGATGCGTCCTAGTCGAACGAGGACTCGCGGTTGGGACCTCATCCCCTCAATGCGTCGGTTCGTGTGCTAGTCTGATAGAGGCGTAAAACCGCACGTACCCCCTATGCTAAAACGAACGAGAAACGCGTTCGGCTGGTCCACCTCTGCGATTGCAACTGATTAGCTTTCGTACAGTGGACTGGTAGCTCGGGGGAGGTACGCCCACCGAACGGAGGTGACAACTCCCGCAAGTGGAGAAAAGTCGTGCCTCACGTAGGCCCTATCCTGTCGTAGGGGCTCGCAAGAGGTATGGCTGGTGTACTCGGCCAGAGTGGCTTGCAGAAGCTCCATATGTATTCACAACGAGGTAGACCAACTCCTGCGTGACACGGCCGGGAGGGTCCCGCCCCATTTAGGATGTGCTGGACGGATGCGCTCGATATCGCAAACCATAGCACGATCACACGCTTTGTACACGTACTTGCACGCCTTGATGTTAGCACAATATTCAATATTCAAGTGACAATTAAACCTCATTAGCAAGTACGGGTTGTACGATACCACATAGCAATTATCGTAAACGACACCATTTTGAACAATCATAAAACCACCGTCATTTGGTTTCCTTCTCCTATACGAAGGGTATGTTTGTTTGTCTTTGAACGTTGTTGTCAAAATGAAGTCTTTTGGAAACCCTTTTGTGCATTATTTGTCCTCTGTATACGAAGCGTCACGTTTCTCTACACTGCAAATCCCGTGCAACATGAACTTGACAACCCTTTCTCTCAATTCCTCTTCTAGAGGAATCTCGGCACACACCACATTGTCAACAACATCCACATCTCGAAGTTTATCATCTAGATGCAAGATAACCAATATATGTGTGTGTGATCGACCTTTTTTTTGAAACCCCACCACATATAGCATTTCACTCACTCTACCAAAGATCCGTGTGTTATTTATCTCATCGATGAGTTGTGCAAAATAACCTTTGAACACTCTCACGAGAAGATCCGGTCTGTCGTTAGGACATTGACCTGGCAATAGGGCTTGTTTGATCTCCGACCAGTAAGTATTGCAGGTCATAGTGATGAAAGGATCTGGTTTTTCGAATCGCCTCTCGATTGCCATGCTGTCATGATATCTTTCACTCATAGATCGAGGCCCCCTAGTGAACGTTGACGGTAAAACCACTTTGTCCCGACACCGTCACCACGTTTATTTTGTTCCACGACATCTCGTAAATCTTGATAATACTCCGACCGCAATTCTTTTTGGTGGAACCTCACCCATTTCAAGCAGAGGGATTCAACTTTACCGTATGCCATGCAACAAAATTCGTGGAAAAGATATGCAACATAAAAGAGGCAAGGTATTTCACCATCGAGTTCGTGAAGGTGAAATGCATAGTACTCCTTGACACTAAATCATGACGGTCATCTAGCTTCCGAGACACGTCGGGCAGACCAACTATCAATTCTCTTCGAAAAAAGCAAAACAAACCTCAAGCAGTCGTGCGCTCAAGAACATTAGGTAACTACAATCGTATGTCGCTCACCCGGAAGAGGAGCACGCAAAAAAATCTCGAACGCACGAGGAAGAAGTTCGTCGGCCATCAGAATGCACACCTCATGGAGACCCATAAGACGGTTATAACACCTTGCATGTTCCTCCTCCGACATGGCATCTGGATTTATGACCAACTTTCTCTCGTTCAATGTTTTCGGCGGAAGGTCAGCAACCGTCATAAAGTCCTTCACGCAATTGTTACATTGTTTTAGCAATTCGTGAAACCTTCTCAATATGCGTTTCGTTTGATCGAGTTCGACATCAGATGTATGTGCATGTAAGTTAAGAAAATTCGCTCTCTGGTCAATCATACCATTCAAATGTTGAGGATCGTGCAAGTAAAGTTGTGCAAATTGAGGACGTTCCTCTTCCCCCACAGCCAATGCACCGACACGATAAAAAATTGGATCTTGAGCCCGAAGTTATCCCCAAAATCCTTGAACACCATCGCTCGGTTGCTTCAACCGCGAGGATGTGGGGGGAAAACTATTATTAATTATCATCGCATTTTGTCAAAGGAATCGACCATCGAAAGTTTGAGACGTCCAAAGGAAAAGAATCTAATGCTCTGGGGAACCTTCGCTAGGCCATTCTCATAAAGGACAACGTTTTGCACATTTTCGGCAACACATCTTTGTCCATTTTTTTTTTATGATGCCACAATTTAGCACTACAATGCTTGCGTGGTTCTCGACCGCCAATGCCGAATGGTTCAACAGTGTTATCATTCCCAAGAATCACCACAGTGTTTTCAACAACCACATAAGTTGTTGTCACGGGTGCCAATGGGAGTGCATTAAGACCAGGAGTCGGAACATCACGTGAATCATTCATTGCTTCCTCCGCACTATCCGACTCACTATATGCTCGATTGTTCATTAAATTTCGATTTCTTGGGTATGGATTCTGCGATTGCCTTGCTCACGATAACAGACTCTATGACTACCTCGTTCGAGAAGAATGACTTCGTGATTGTCTCGCAGGAGAAGATGCCCTCCTCGATTGCACAGAGGCACTCGCTCCAATCTCTCGAAAGATATTCATAGCGAACAAACTTCGCTTCACACCCCACACAAAATATTTATGAGCACCCACGTCTTCTTTCCTCCTGTGATTCTTAAGCGCAACTCTCAATGCACACATGCGTTTAACAACAAAGTTTGTTCGTCTTCCTTGTCTTTTCCTTCGTTTTGAAATTACACGTGACGTAAAATATGGTTCATTCACATTCATTGTATCGACTTGTTTCGTTCCTCCACCAGCCTCTACAGTACTTTCAACAATTATCGCATTTCCATCACAGCGCGATGACTCACTACGAGGCATCGAAGACAAGGATCCAAGTTTCAAACGACGCACAATTTTATTGGCACGGAGTCGTCGAATCAACAACATATGGTACCGTCTATTGCGTTTTGAACGAATTGGTTTCCATAATAATAATCTCCTCCGTCGATTGTCAAATCCAACAAACTTTCTAACCAATGTGTTCGGCGAATTCGGTTGGTTCGTGACAACAGAAGATGAATTTGCATGAACATCAGTCAAGGGAGGACAAAGGTTACTCTTGGCATACTTTTATCGGACATTTGCAGTCAATGTCGATGGTGAACAATTGTGCACACGTGTCGAGTACGAGGGAAAATCATCAAGTAAAACGGATCTTTCGACCATGAAAACGAAATCTCCATTTATTTCAACGTCCGTACGGATTTCAAGTGGACGTTCACTTTGCAACATCATAAATTTTTCATGGAACAATGGAAGAACACCGAGTACACTCTGACATTATCGCCGAAGACACCAAAGGATCATTAACAACTCTTTCAAAAAAGCGATGGTGTTTGCGACGCTTCCACGGAACATCCAAGGACCTATCCGCAGGTGAAGAGAAGGTTGGAACAGTGGATGGATTACTGTTCGTTGAACCGTCACGTGAACCTTGATCCTCTGCCATATTAATGGGCACGTACGTACATATTTGTATATGTGCACATCACAATGGATAGGAGGAATAAGATTCATATAAAAAGCCGGAACGAAATGAATACACCTAAAAACATTCACATATAGATGTAATTATATGAAGAAGGGTAATATAGTGGGAAGTACAAAAGGAAAAAAGAAAGGAAAGCAAAGCAGACGTAGTGCAACGAACATAAAACACTCGCAATGTGAAATACAAAAAATCAGAAAAAATAAAGGGTCAGTTCGTTTTCTTTTGTTTTTTAAGTGCGTCTATCGAGGTTAATCAATGTTAATTGGGATCATAATTTCCTTGTTCGTGCAAATATAAACGTACCGATTCACTTTCATGTTCGTGCAAATACAAACTTTGTGCAAACACTCAATTGGGACTGAAACCTTTTTGGACTCCTATTGAAGTTAATTAAGCCGCCTCCCACTTTGCTTTTATGCCTCATACGGTTCTTACCTTCGATTTGTAATCCTATACACCCCTTAGCCTTTTCAGGGTCCCATGCGATAAAATCATACATTCCTCGTTTATCCACGTTTGCCCTTTGTCATTCTTTGACAGAGCTCACTTTCCTGTTCGGATAAATTTGTCATTGGGATCATAACTTCTTTTGGCTTCAATCGACCTTAATCGAGGCGGCTCCTACTTGCGGTCAGCCTTAGGTATCCTCACTCAGTCATCCGTCCATAAAAGATTTGAAGAAGGTAAAATGTATTCCCCAACCTTCCCGAGCCCCGATCGCTAGGAAGTAGTCGGTTGTACCCATTCTCCTCGTCCGAGCTCGAGGCTCGGATATCAGAAGTAGGCGTTGGGTCCTCCGCAACAATATTGCACCACCCTCATATAGGTCTATGTGGCATACCGCACCTCTCCCCAACCATCCTTGAAGGTCGTGGTTCCAGGAAGAGTCATTCCCAACGATGGAGGTCGGACAAATCGTTGATGGCCTCACCTTTCTTCTCCTCTTTTGCTGGGGCGACTTTGGTGACATAAGAGCAAAGGAGGTAGAGAAAATGACTTCTTGGAACGGGGCTAGGTGAGAGGAGGTCATTCCGGACAGCGAGGGAGCAGTGGGAAAAATGCTACGTTTATTGTCATCTTTATTTCTTCTTATCACATTGGTTCCTTCTCCAATATTCATTCGAAATACATAGTGTGACCAAACCCTCCCAATAATACTTAATAGTCTTAATTTGCTTCACATAAGCGTCTTAGTATTTTCAGCGCCCCATGTTAAACAGTCATACGTACCTTGTTTATTATCGAGCATTCTTTGGTTTTCTTCGATGTCGTTTACTGAAGTTGTTACCTTTTTATTTATTATCGAGACTCTTCCTTTCTAATTATTTATTAAATTTTCATTACGACATCACACAATCTTTATGCCTACATTTTTTTTTTCCTCAAATTTTTTACTCATCTTAACCGCTTTCGAATATTATCTCATGTCTATATTTTAAGAGATACTCATCTGGTTGTTTATCAAGAATAAGGAGAATAATATAAGAATGAACATAGAAAACCATACAATATCGAAAAACAAAATTTTACAAATGTTAGCAACTGAAAATGAATGTCATATTTATAACCATCAACACATACCAACAAACGACTAAGACAACCTTTATTCATATATAACAACAATATTTTCTTTCAATTCCAAGAATAATTGTCAAAAATATAAATGTCAAAAAAAAAAAAAAAAAAAAAAAAAAAAAAAAAAAAAAAAAAAAAAAAAAAAAAAAAAAAAAAAAAAAAAAAAAAAAAAAAAACATGATTTAAATAAGAGAGAGAAAAAACAAAATTCAAGAGTCTTATCGTAAAACGCTTTCAAGTGTCATCATCATTACTTATTTCGTGTTTTTTCCGCCATCGCACTCCACCTCCTCGTTATCCCTCTCACCCTACCCACTCCCACTCCTGCATCATAATGTCCACGAAGTTGCACTCGTCTACCTATCTAACAATACATCAGACCATGCGCTTACAGTCAGAACAACAAACAATAATTTTTTCCCTTCTATTTATAGCTTCGTTCTCCCTTTGCAACTATCGTCATCCTTGCACCCTGCATCCTCCGCCCCCTTCCTCTCCTCCTTCCTCGTTCACACTTGTTACTTTTATTTCTCGGATTGGTGAATTCAACAATCATGAAATACCACCATATCCATCTCCATTTGTCAATTCGCGAAGTCTCTTCCTCCTTTCTTCCATCGCAAATTCATCGTACTCATTGACCTGACTATCTCCATCGGGATAAATGTTTGTGTTCCCATCATATTTCGATTTAATAACCGGGAGTTCATTTATCCTCGTACAGTCCAATCGTGTCCAATATGTACGACAACATCTAGGACATTGGCGATTCAAAGATTCCACCAATGCAATCATAGTCTCATTGAGTCTTTTTTAATCTTCTTTATTTATGTTTGCAAGAATATTCAAGTCCTTCTTTAGATTGCTTAACTGCTCCATAAATCGTTTTGGTGGATGTGCTAGCATGACGTCGCTAAACAATTTTTTGAGCTGCTACACCTGCTCATTGTGACGCTGAGCCCAATAAGGCCTGGATTTGTATCATAACCGATCACCAAATTTTGTCCAGAAACACGACATCCATCGACTTTTTGCATGCCTTCTTATACAATTCGCCCAGATTGACCACCGTTGCCCTCATCTGGTTGTTGCTCATAGGAAACTACATGGCATTTTGCACCTCCAACACTGCATTTTTATGAGCCAGCTCAGAACCAACAATTCAAAGTGAATATAACATTGCAATCAGATCGCTTTTCGGAAGAGCCTCCAAATTTTTAGTCGATGGAAAATCGAAGACTGCAATTCGAGAAGATGGATTTTTCTACGACAGGCCATGACAGGACAACAATCTCCTCACTGCACATTCGACCTTTTCAAGTCGCCGACGCAAACCATCACACTCTTCCAACAGGTGGGGATGGACTTGGCTGCTACACTTAACGATATCATCAATCAAATCTTATCGAATCTTCGACCTCATCAGATAATGAATCCGCATCTTCATGTCCATATCAAGTTTTGATTCCTCTTTGACATGCACAGTATCGGGCACAAAGGAATCTCTCACCTCATCATTTCGTTCCTCTTGAAGGAAATTTTCAATGACTGACTTTGAGTTGAGCTCAATGTTGGTCAACGCATTAAGTTTCACCTCCTTCTTCTTCAACATATCCAACAACTCATCCTTAGTCCAACCAAGTCCTTGGTTGTCCGTAACGAAACTACCAAATACTTTCTTCAAGGAATGATAATTTGGAACCTTACCCACCACACCATACTGCACCACAACAGTCGATTGATGGCGACGTTGTTCCATATCAGGCATCTCCCTCGACATGGTGTACTCATACCGTTCACAATCTTCGACATACTCATGCATTTTGCGATCATCATAGAGGTAATGACTGTACAAAACATCTAAGATCATTTGCTTCATCGATATACATCGACACATCGGAGCGTGATGATCCCGCACCCGCTCTCCGACCATATGTCTCGACCGCGACGTTATCTTGAGCGAACGCTTGGCCATCTGCGCGAACCACCATGAAAACGAAGAATATGCCAAGTGCAAATTAGATGACCGCCTAACCCTTACGACGCAATGTCCACGAGCAGATGGCAGATGGTAGGATGTGCACCACTACGTTGCCTAAGTTTGCGTGCACATTGGTAGGCCCGCATCATCAACGACCCGTATCGATTATTGAGTCTTTATCTGACTACATGATCACTACGCACCTTTCAGCATGACGCTTGCTTTTACTCCACAATCGAGTACCCTCATCCCTCCAACAACCTATGGAGCTGCACCAGATTCAGGCTCACGATACAACCCCTCGACCTGCGACCAAGGAGACCTTATGTCCCGGACCTATGTCGAGCCTGTCTCCCTGACCTGGGCTTGACAAATAGAATTTGGACCTCCGCTTTGAAAGGAAAAAAAAAAAAAAAGGTGTGAGAGTCTGCGTACATGTGTGCCTCTGTGTCTGCCTGTGTGTCTGTCTGCGTGTCTATTTGCCTATGTATGTCTGCGTGTCTATCTACATGTCTGCCTTCCTCTCTGCCTGCATTCATGTCTGTCTGTCTGTCTGCATGCATGCCTGCCTTCCTGCCTGCCTCACACACACACACACACACACACACACACACACACACACACACACACACACACAGACACGTAGGCAGACATGGACGCAAACATGCTGATAGGGAGACAGAAACCTATGTCTGCCTATCCGCCTGCCTCTCTGCCCACGTGCCTGTCTACGTGCCTGCCTGTCTGTCTACCTACCTATCTACCTGCCTGTCTCCCTGTGTGTGGGACTGGACATGTGCTGGAGCTTGGACCACTGCCAGGTTATCGGGGTTGCAATCGCTAGGTCATCGGGGCTGCGAGGTTGGCCCAACCCTGGTGCTTGTCACTGCTGTCTTGTGCTGGTCACACTGAGGTAAAATAGTAGGGACAGGGGGTGTGCTGGGAGTATTAACGTGGGGATGGGTAGCGTAGGTGGCCTATCCTGTCAAGACAACCATTGGTTGACGCTACTAGTAATCACCGCGGGTCTGGTCCATCGCCTCTACAACACCATGAGCTTTCAAAAAAAAAAAAAAAAACAGAGAGAGAGAGAGAGAAAGAGAGATAGAGCAGTTCCATTTCCAGTCTCTGTGCGAGGTCAACGTGGCACAGCCAAACAGACAAAGACATGCACACAGACAGACAATCAAAGAGACAGACATTAAAACATACAAACAAACAAACAAACAGTCTGTTTGTTCGTCTCTCCATTTGTCCGTCTGTCCGTCAGCCTCTCTGTCCGACTGTCAGTCTGTCTGCCTGCTTGCCTACCATGCCTGCATGCCTGCCATGCCTGCATGCCTGTCTGCATGTCTGCCTGTCTGCCTACCTGTCTGTCTGTCTATCTGTTTGCCTGCCTCCCAAGGTCCAGGTCAACGACGCACAAGCCCAGTCAACATAGACACAGGCCCGGACCCAGGTCCATGCCGCGTCAACTGTCGGTCAACTGTTGGCACAGACCTAGTCAATGACGGAACAGACCCGGGCCGAGGTCCAGGTCAACGTCAACTGTTTATTTACGTATAAATAAACAAAAGCTGCATGGCACCACACCATCAATGATGTGGTGAACTGCATGGCATCATCTCATCGATAGTGTGAATGACGGATTCCTTCGTCTACTTCTTCCTCTCCGTAGTCTACTGTTCTTCTCTCTCTCTCTCTCTCTCTCTCTCTCTCTCTCTCTCTCTCTCTCTCTCTCTCTCTCTCTCTCTCTCTCTCTCT
>BFEA01000679.1:69726-80871 GCA_003427395.1 Chara braunii | reverse complement strand
CAGCTCGCGCTCAACTTCATCAACGTGGCGAGCCTTGTACGTTAGAGGCACAGTGGAGGAGGCGTTAAGAAGACTGAGAAACTGAATGATCTCAATGTGTCTTTGTTTTTGA
The DNA here is from genome assembly GCA_003427395.1 of Chara braunii. Classification (NCBI taxonomy): domain Eukaryota; kingdom Viridiplantae; phylum Streptophyta; class Charophyceae; order Charales; family Characeae; genus Chara; species Chara braunii. Next base: position 80,759 of record BFEA01000679.1, on the reverse strand, counting down.
TCCTTTGATTCAGTGTAAATAATTTTTGTAAAAGACTGAAAGAAATAATAATACTGTGAAACAAAGTGTCATTCTGGTTTGTCTGTCTCTTTGCCTGTCTTTCCTTTCATTTTTCTTTTCTTTGCTCATCTTATTTCTTCTTCTACTTCACATGCTCATGCTCTTAGTCAATAGTTCTGTGACAATATATATATATAAAATAATTTGTCACAGCCCCTCGTTTGTTGTCCTCTTCTCTCTCTCTGCCTACGGTTTACCGGGCAGTTCTGTTTGTGACGATATATGCTACGACTTCGCTAGCTTCCTGCTACGTTTTTTTCCGGTCAGGTCGAGCGGCAGTGGTCGGGGCCGTTACTAGGCGGTCATGTTGTGCCTCTAGTGCCGGCGGCGTGTCTGGAGTGTATTTTTTGGTTGTGACAGACCTTTCTTTGTTTCGTGGATGTTTTGCTGGCTTGTGATGGGGTGTGAACCGACAGTCTGTAGAGTTTTTCATCTGGTGTGGGTGAGTGATAGTCTACTTTGATTTCGGTTAAGGTAGATTATCATTTACAATGTAATCAGTGAGGGGATTCTGCAGACTGTTGAGGGTTCAGCCTCCTGATGAGTCGGTGAAACTCCGACGAAACAGTTTCTCACAGCCCCTCGTTTGTTGTCCTCTTCTCTCTCTCTGCCTAATGTTTATCGGGCAGTTCTGTTTGTGACGATATATATATAAATATATATATATATAAATATATATATATATATATATATATATATATATATTGCAACATTGAAATTGAAAAAGACTGAGTATGTGAAAACTAGTATTAACATGGGTTATATTTTGTATTTATATGTTGTGCAGTACAACGTGAACAACAAACACATGGCTTGAAGGCAACGAGTGATAGTAAGAAGTTTGAAGGCGAAGATGTGCAAGACATTGATTCCGATATTAAGATGATGAAACGGTTGCTTCGCTGTATGGCGAAGACTTTTTGTTTCACAAGTGCAAGGGACGTGGAAATGTACCCGTCGCCATCTCCGTTTGGTTTATACATTATGAGAATTCGTTGGGACCCTTCGTGCAGACGTTCGACACACAGTTGATCGGATAGTTAAATGGCAAGGAATGACAGTAATTAATGGTATGGGTTTGAGGGAGCTGACAAACATCAGAGGTGAGATTGCTTATGACATTGTTCGAGGATTATTAAGTGGTGTGAGACTTTCGTATCTATGTGGCAGTTTAAAAGACCACCTCAAGATGAAACGGGACGAGATGAGGAAGAAAATGATGGAAGATTCTTTTTTGAGAATGAAAGGTAGGGAGGCACGGGGTGCAGAAAAGTTCAAGAGCGTAATTGACGAGGTATTGTACAGGGACTACAAGGAATTGAAGCGAAGAGGTTGAACACTTCAACAACTGGTTATTGCTCACATGGCGCTTGACTGCCACATGAACAACAAGAGTCGTTCTGCATGAACTGCTCAAGCTACATAAGAGATGAAGGTGATCAAAGAGGTCATCATCACGACATACAAGATGAGAGTCGGCAAGGTTTTTGCCAATGTGATTCCTTTAGACAGAGAGAAGCGCCTTGTAGAGATCATGACAAGAATTTGGAAAAGACGATACTTTTTGGGAAGTAAAGGAAAAAATGAATTATTGAGAATGAAATATGATCACAAGTTTCTAAGTATATTTGACACCAACGATGTTGTAAATTTCGATGTTGATAATTTGCATAACAAGGGTGGTGGCAATGACGCACAGGCAGGGCAAAACACCATTCATTTGCAAAAACATGGTACCCGTGAGGATGATATCTCTCTTGCCGCTCAGTGTCCCAGAAGCAAGAGAGCGGACAAAGGTCGTGAGTAGGTAGAGTGTTAAGTTATTGCGCTTAAGAAGTACAAAGTCAAATATAGAATTGTGACATTTGTTCAAAGTGAATTGAGTAGAGAAAACAAAATCAAATGTAGTGGCTGATGTGAAGACTCTAGGGCTAAACGCACAGTAGTGCAGCGAGAGAGAGAGAGAGAGAGAGAGAGAGAGAGAGAGAGAGAGAGAGAGAGAGAGAGAAAAAAAAAAAAAAGATGGACAGAGAGAGAGAAAGATGGAGAGAGATTGAGAGAGAGAGAGAGAGAGAGAGAGACAGAGAGACAGAGAGAGAGAGTTTGTCGAAGAGGTGGTAACACGTGTGTGTCACTTGAGCCATAATCAGAAAGATGGCATGACCACCTCTTCGACGACCATCATGGGTATGTGAGAGTGTGTATCTTTATATGTGTGTGTGTGTGTGTAATTTATGTGTATGTGTGCATGTCTGTGTGAGTGTATGTGCGTGCGTGTGTGCGAGAGAGAAAGAGAGAGACAACAAACCTCAGCATTCATAGTTTTTCTGGCATTGAAAGACATAAGAAACACACATGTATGTTGTAATTTATTGATTTTCTATTGACATATGAAATGAAAAAGCATTTTCATCACAGTGATTTTTTTTTTATTATTATTATTTTTTTTATTTTTATTTTTTTTTGCGTTGAATTATGTGTATGTAGCATAACATGCATATATATTGTCTTTGTTACCATCTCATTATCGCTTTGATATCTAACACATAAAAACTACTTGCTTTTTTTTAGGAATTTTTTTTTTTTGTTTGACACGAATTTGGCGCCTCAATTTTTTAGTATGTTTTTATTTTTCATCTTCCATATCACAACCATTGTCATTTTGTCACAGTGCAATTACTATCGAAGTGATTGAACATCAATGGTATTGGACTTATGAGTATTCAGATTATAATACTTTTAATGAACAATCACGTCATAATTCCGATATGAATTCGTTTTGTTATTAAATACCTTATAGAACTATCATTGGATGTGTAAGAATTATAGATATGCTGACTACAATATACTTATTTAAGCCTGAGTGACGTGCCATGTACAGTTTTAAACGAGTAGCACCGCCGCCAGTGTTAGGAAAATAAGAAAAAGTGGTAGTTTTCCCCAACACATAAAGTTTTGGAGGCCAGGTTCGACGATGGTTGTCATTGGTAAGTCTGATTGGTGGTCGTCGATTCGTTTCGATCCCCAAAAGGTCGGAGACTCACCCGGTCTGTGAGATTGTCACGCCGAGGAGATGGGGAGGGGACACATTGTATGTTTATAAGACTAGACGTTCTACCGATATGTAAAATATAAATGTTCTTACTAGTGCCACAAACGGATTGATTATATCTGCAATATCAAATAGAAAAGATGTTGTAGTGAGATTACACACATTTTTGCAATCTCACTACAACATCTTTTACATTTGATACTGCAGAATACGCTACCATTTGTGTCATTAGTAAGAACATTATTATTTTAAGTATCGGTAGAGATACTGTCTTTATGAATATAGAAGCCCCCTCCCTCCCCCCTCTCCTTCTCGACGTGCTCGACTCACAGACGTTCCTTTTTTTTTTTCTTCAACAAATTAAATGTTTCTCCAACACATTTCAACAAGTTATGAATTAAAACTTTAGCATTACTGTTTACTCGACCTATGATATAAAAACGGTTCTAAAATCGCTAAGAAAAAGTGAAGCAAAGGTTATGAATCAACCTGATGAACTGAATCAATAACAATGGAAAAACGTTCATCAAAATAGTCAAACATTTCATAACATATTGCAAACTCTATTTCATTGTTTCGCAAACATTCTGAGTAATACTAACACATTATTTGCTAACAGTCTTTTAATGTTCATAGACAGTGTAAAAAACAAAATGGAAACGCAGGATGAAAGCAGTTACAACAATGTACAAACATTTTGAACAACTTTCGGAAAAACGTAACCCCAACGTTAAAAGCAACATTCATTAATCTGAATGTTCATTGCTTGTCGCCAGATTGTAACGTTAGTCTTGTTAAAGCAACCATCCAAAATCATTCCGTTCTCTTTCAATGTTGATTAACCTTATAAGGTTAAATGACAGTCAAGAATCAATCTTCAAAACTGTTTATAAACAAGATAAGGTTAATTAACAAAAAAATTATAAACTTCGATTTTTTCTGTTGCTGTCTATCTGTCGTCACCACGGGACAGTCATGTTGTTTCTTCCAAGTATAGGGGAACAAGAGAGGACATTCGTCTCTTTCTTTCCGTTATTTGTTGAGAAATATCATGTCAAATGTGACCAAGCTTATGAAGCAGTGAAAACCACATGCGAGACGAAAGTGTCCCAAAAACTTCACTGCTGCGTGATATTTACGTAGTCAACAGTGACATCGTATCAGCTTTGGCACGCAGTAGTCTCTCTCTCTCTCTCTCTCTCTCTCTCTCTCTCTCTCTCTCTCCGAAGTATCCTATAAAAACGATTTCAAGTTGTTAAAAAACTTAACAAATCGTCTGTGTCATTCCATTTTGACCGACACGTATGAACACGAACAGAAACTTACGACGTCGCGCAGCGTTCGGGAAGGAGCGACACAGAACACTGAATAACAGGGTGCATGTAAGAGAAGCCGAGCGAGGATGATAGAGTCACAGAAAAGTAACACGTGTCGTGGCGGCGCGAAGTGGTCAAATGTGGGTACAGAACCGGTCGCCGATCCAAGGATGAAAAATAAAGACGAAGAGCACCGAAGAGAGGTGGCAAGCGAACCGTTGTTGCCATTGACCAATGAGAGGTCATCAAAGAGGTGGCAAAAAATGTTGAGGGACCCTTGGTACGTGAAAATGTACGATATAATGACAGGGGTGAAGTAAAATCTCCCCAGTTGATAATCGAAGAGTCATCCGACATTAAGGGAGAAGTGAAAGTCGGGGACATGACGAGAACGAGAGAAGAGCAGACTGACATTAATAATGAGGACGAATTGTTCCCCTTCACGTGGAAATCAAAGAGACACGCTATACCCGTAACAAAATCCGACGTTTTACGATTGATCGACAACGAATAGCTGGACGACAACATTATCGACATTTATTTGCAGTCTCTGTATGAAGAACAGTCGCCGCCACGGGACAGCGCAACAGTCCATGTCTGCACAACTTTTTGGCACCCCGAGGTCATTGGCAATTAGAAAGTGCATTTGACGAAAAACAGATCGGAGGACACAATCAAGAATAGACCACGAAAGTTGCATGGACTGAGCAATGAATTGCGACGCGCGACAGCCACTGTAATACCTGTGAACCATAAGAAACATTGAATTCTTCTTCTGTTGCTCAATGTTAGATTTTTCTTGGCAGTCACTCAGGACAACCATGTCCGGTTAAGGTCGCAAAGGGAAGACACAACCGTGCCCGTCTCTGCGGTTCGCGAGATTGTTTTGCGCCGTTCCCAAGTTGTCTCTTGAGTTTTGTTTTATTTGCTCCTGTCTGACATGGCCGGGAGGGTTCCTCCACTTTGCGAAAAGGCGAGAGCCGATGCGCTCGACAACGGGCTCACAGTGAGCTCTTGATCTGTCCAAGATCAAAGGCTAATTATGGCCTCATGACAGCCATAACCTTTGGGGCAGTTCCCTCAAATGTCTCATTTTTATCTCGGAATTTCACGAGAGAGCTGAGCTTTTGCCATTTTCAAATTTGCTTTTCTTTTGTTTTTCTGATAAGGGGTTGGAAAGATACAACCCCTTTCAGTTTGATGTACCTAGACTTTTTTTCCAGGGCAGATATACGAGGAAAAGGTTGTCTTTAGCCTTTTCCTTTATGACCCTTCAATTTCTAGACTCCCTCTAAAAACGAGAGCCTGACAGTTACCTCTGGTAGCTTCTGCCAAAGGTAGCACCACGTGAGGACAAGTGTCCTCACAAGAAAATCAACAAAAGAAAAAAAAGAAAAAAAATTAAATTTAACTGCACGCGCCTGACCATTCGTTCAGCCAGGTTCATGCAGTTGCATGCAACCACCCCTTCCTTGTTTTTCTCTGCCGTCCCCTGAAAACGGGGGGGGGGGGGTAGTTGTCAGGTTGGGAGAGGTCGGACCTCCCCCTCCTAACTCTCATGTTCCTTCTTTCTCTCTCTTAGTTTTTTCATTCCCACGTGTGACGATCCTGGCCGCATGATCTAAAATCCTGCGGCCTCTAATATTCGCGTTGTGAGCAATGTAGTTCCATTGAGTCATCTGTTGAAGCTGGAGGAACCAGCCCGCTGGTTTGCAACTTCCTTTCATGCACGCCCCCCTAAGGGCATACTCATACTAGGACGCACCTGCATGCATCTGTCCACGATCACAACCATGTGTAGGGTCATTTTCCCCTGCTTGCTGTACCTGAAAAAGCAGCAGTCATGTTGCATGGGGTGGGGGGTGGGGTGGGGGGGGGAGGAACTTACCTCAATGGCTCAGTCGTTGGTACAACAACACACTGTTTAAATGTAGACCCAAGTTCGAAGGCTTGTTTCCATGACAAAACGCCTTGGCCCACTACCTTACGAGAGTGTAAAACGAGAGTGAATCTTCCGCACGAACATGAAAAGATACATCGCCATGATTTTTGTCTTTTATGCTTGTGGGGAGCAGTGAGTTGGCGCTCGTTGCACCAAAAAAACGGCTTCAATCCTCTTCCAAAACAAGAAAGGGGCAGTCAAATTTGCCCTGAGCAAACAGATAGCCAGCGGTCTAGTAGGCTTCCGTCTGCCCCACCACTCGATTACACAGTCGTCGGCCCCTGCTGCAAGCGCGCGTCCATTGTCGTAGGGTGGGATGTGGACTTTCATCCCACTGCCACCAGTTCGAGTCTCAGCGGGGCAAAAATAGGTTTGACGTCCGAATTTTTGCACCGCACCTATCAACACGACGCGACCACTTTTTCTAGCGTACCTAGACCCTGAATCACGAGGCTTAGCAGCCACACGACATTATTTTAAGCAGGATAGGTCTTTAGTTTTACATTCCCACGAGCGTGTGTCTCCGCGGCACTGCTAGAAACCGCATTTTACGGGTCACACTGTCGATTACCACCATTATGGACGTCACAAGCATCTGGGCTAAGGTAAAAAGGTTATAGTCTCTCGGTCATACGCTCATTTGAATAAACCTCTGACAGATGTCAATCTCATAAAGTCTCTCAATTTAACGAAATTGTCAGACAGTATCCGACGTTGAAAAACCCTGGTAAATACCCTTGTCAGGCTATTTGCCCTGATAATGTAAGTTGTAAAAACGAAGAGGAAAGAACGGGTGTGTGGTGCGTGAAGGTAATAGTCGTCGGGCAAGGAGTCTACCACGAGGAGGAAAACGGTCGTGGAGAATTGAGTGGGCGCACTGCTATCGCGCACGACATATGCAAAGCGGTGTGATCGAGGGAGTGCGCCTAAGAGGGAGGAGCGCTGGCAGACAGATAGGCATGAGGAAGAGGATGGTTGCGAGAAGGAAGGAAGGTGGCCACAATGAAGAAGGAGGCGCGTGCGACGAAGAATAGGTAGAGAAGGAAAAAAAAGAAGACGAAGAAAGGAGAGGAAAGGGAGACGCACTTAGCTTTGCAATAAACGATGGCGATGTTCCGGGTATGGATTTGGGACCTTGTACTTGAGGTACGAGAGACTCTTTGCACATGCTTTAGGTGGTTTACAATTTGTTAAGGGCAGGCGAGTTGTTTTCGGGTAGTGGACAAAAGATATTTTTGCAGCGCCGTTCGGACCTCGAGTCATCTCTCTTGGCAGGCTTTCACTACATCTCGCTCATCGCTGACGGAGGTCGCAGCTGTCTGGGTCTTTTCATGTCGTGATACTGGCTTGTAGATCGCTGCGTTCACCCTCGCTCATCCTCTTGTGATGATTGGCGCAGGATCGCCAACGGCGGACCAGCTGACGATCATCTGTAGGTGGCAAGGTTACGGTGGTGCAGGTGGCATCGGCCTTGCACCCGCTACTTACCATTTGTGAGGCAAGTCTCTGATCACCCAGTTGACCTCGTGGTACTTTGTCGATAGGATGAGCAAAATCAAATGAATCTACACTACCACTATGTGTGTGTGCGTGCGTCCGTGTGTGTGTGTGTGTGTGTGTGTGTGTGTGTGTGTGTGTGTGTGTGTGTGTGTGTGTGTGTGTGTGTATCAATCTCGTCGCCGACCTCGTGGTACTTCGTTGATAGGATGAGCAAAATCCAATGAATCTATCACTAAAGTATAAAAATATACACACTGGATGGGTATATAGAGTGGGTTTATGGCATTGACAGACTAGCTTCTTGGACTTAACGCCATTCTCATCAGGGGTTTGGACCGACGGTCTGCTAGAATTGCAGGAGTGGTGTGAGTAAAATGGGGACCACTTCTCTTTCTCTGGGGTATGCTAACTCTGTGCAATGAGGTGTGTCCTTATCCATTAGTCGAATACATCCTCGACAGACAATTGGGGTTCAACCTCATGATGAGCAACTCAAAGCTTGTCGAGATAATCTGGAACGGTCATAACTTTTTGTGGACATATATAGCGAACATGAGACACACATAGACAGACAGTGATACAGACCCACGGTGATACAGACACACAGTGACAAAGATACACAGTGGCACACAAAGAGACACAGAGAGAGAGAGGAGCTCGTCTTGACAGAAAGGAGACTCTGTAGTTTTGTTTCGCTGGAGTGCCCGGCCTATTGAACAACGTGGTGACAATGGGAAATGGTTGAAGGTCGTATGTGGTCAACTTGACCAGTCATCTTTTCAGAACCATCGTACATTTTTTGCTAAGTTTCGTTTGACAAATGTCCTGGTTCTCACAAAATAGACAAGTAATATGATGTCCATCGTTTTCTCATGAACTTGAGTTGAACTTGATCTGTGTGGTTGAAGCAAAAATGAACCGGTTCTGCTATGTTTAGTACCCGACAGCTTGGCACTGTTCCATGTGATTATATGAAGGTTTGACATCTGGTAAATGGAGCATCTTTCTGCCTCTACACAGACATGCACAATGATGCAGATGAGCCAATACAGGAAGGCGTCAACAAGCAAGCAACAATCTTGCATCGTCGTCCACAGTATTGACATCCAGCCAGCTTCTAGCCAGCGTCAAGCCAACGTTAAGCAAGCGTCAAGTTAACATAGCAAGACTGAATGTTGACCCCTAGAGGCAGGGCCTTAAGTAGCGTTTGACGGGGTTGACCTGCCGCAGGTTTCCTACCCACCGTGGCTCAGATTGACTCAGACGGATCTCATACAATTGCAGACTTCCACTTGGTCCGGATGTTGTCTTGGTTTCTGGATACAAACACGTGTGTGTGTCTGACCGTCGGCCTAGGTTGGGTCCATGCAGACTTTGACTCAGGGGCTGTTCAGCAATTGACCAAAGTGAATTGTCGAGTGTCAAGGCCCTTAAGCCTTTTTCGGGGGTTTTCCTCGAGTTGGTCTTCGTGGCATTCGACCGGGGTCGTAGCCTACCTTTGCCCCTCAGGCGAAACAGGCATAACGAGTAGGTTATTGCAATATGTACGATGCACAGACAATGGAAACTTGACTAACACTTTTGCATATAAAAAAGGTTCAAAAATGAAGAAAAGGGGGAAAAAAATGGGTGAAAACAAAAGTCTTACCTCATTGGCGCAGAATCAGTGATACGTGATGACTCGAGTACTCAATGACACAATCACAAACAACTGTCGTGAGGAATTCACCGCAAAGGCGGAAGGGAACGACGAAGAAAGAGAGATGACGAATGTCAGAGAAGATAGAAGATTAATAAGAATGGAGAAAGGTGGAGCAAGGAATCAAACAGAAAGGAAGAACGGTGGGGAGAAAAAAAAGAAGAGAAGGAAGGAGTGTGTACAAACATATGACGTGAGCGAAAAGAGATGGGGGTGACAGGCAATGACAACCATAGGGAGTACGAGGAAGGAGAAGAAAATAATTGCAGAAGAAGGACAAACACATAACTGTTTAAATCGGAAGTTAGGTAAACGGATAGGTTACTAAGAAAGAAGAAAAGCAGAGAAGGAGGAATATGTTTAAGATGCGATAATACTCATTTGATTGACTGAAAATCCGTGCGACTTCTCATTGTTGTTTTGTTGTTATTATTATTATTATTATTATTATTATTATTATTATTATTATTATCCTAACCCTTAAGCAGCATTGGTCGGGGGGGGGGAGGTCGATGGTCCTCGCAGCGTTGGATTTGAGGTCGAAGTTTTAACGACGGCCAGCGGATGAAGGTGATCCAGGGCGGGGGAATGTGCAGAAGGGCGCGTGAACAAAAATGTTCGCAGCGTGCCATGAAACAAGAGAGTGCGCTCACAGGGACGGGCACACGGTGGGCGTTGATGGGGATGAATATCTAGAAGCACGTGCCGTCGATAGCATTTCGGCGTCGCTTTGTGCCCCACCCCGGTTTTTTTTTTTCGCATTTGGTATTTTATTTTGTTGTATTTTTTGTCGTTTTGTTTTTCCGTTCTTGCATGTGTTTTTGTTTTTGTTTTTTCCCTTTTTTTTTCGGTTTTGTTTTGGACCAAAAAAATCTTTGTTTTGTTGTTTTTTTTCGTCAATTTACTTTTTTTTGCCTGTTTAGGGGTGGAGTATCCTCCCATGTTTTAGGGGGAGATTCATTTTGTTCTTTTGTGTTTTGTGGACATATGCAAATGTCTAGCGTGCGTGTGGGTGTAGGTGTGCGAGTGTGCGAATGTGAGTGGGAGTGGGTGTGCGCATGTGTGCGAATGCGTGTATGTGTGTGTGTGTGTATGTGTGCGAGTGTGTGCGAATGTGTGTGTGTGTGTGCGCGCGCGCGTGCGTGTGTGTATGGGCGTGTGTGTGTGTATGTCAGAGAGAGAGAGTGCGCCATCGGCAGTGGCACGAGCCGAGACAAGCGTGCCCCATGTAGATATGGCGCGCCTGTCTCAAAAGAAAAAAGAAAAAAAAAGGGAACTTAAAAAAAAAAAAACGTGCACGCGGCCAAGACACACGTGCGATCTGATGAAGGGCCAGGTTGTGTTTGTCTCTCTTTCTCTCTCTGACTCTCTCTCTTTCTCTCTCCCTTTGTCTTTTTTTTCTCTTTCTCTCTCTCTCTCTCTCTCTCTCTCTCTCTCTCTCTCTCTCTCTCTCTCTCTCTCTCT
>BFEA01000679.1:36554-49646 GCA_003427395.1 Chara braunii | reverse complement strand
AGAGAGAGAGAGAGAGAGAGAGAGAGAGAGAGAGAGAGAGAGAGAGAGAGAGAGAGAGAGAGAGAGAACGAGGCGTCAGCCAGTGTCTAACGCTGAGTTTGGTGCACCAAACTCGGCGTCAGACACTGGCTGACGCCTCTCTCTCTCTCTCATGAATCTTCCTCTTTATCGAGGAAGATTCATTCTCGCTGGAAACATCTGATTTCGTTTTTTTTTTTTTTCAGATTGTTGTCCTCGTTTTTTTTTTTTTTTTTTTTTTTCCCCTGTTATGTACTACCGGTTGTACGAGGCTCGGCAATAAAGTCGAGGCTCGGGAATGACCGGCCTACCGGTAGCCTGAGCCACGGGCCTTGACAACCGGTAGGTACTGGTGGTTTAAGCCCAACATCCGTCCAATCAAGCGTCGAACTAAACAGCAGCAACAGAATGATATAGGGTTGCCTACCTATAGAGACAAAAGCCATTTTGTTCGAGCAAGATATATCTAACCAAACACCACCCTTAACCTAGGAACAGGCATGTCAAAACCCCAAACACCAAGGAGCCATAAAGAGGACACACATGAAAGGGAAAATCCTACATACCAGACATGTAAGCCAAGACAACAAATTGCAAAAGAGAAGAGGAAAGTTCTACCCTACAGAACAAAAAATAATCTAAACGCCACACTCCAATTCGACAACAAAACTTCGCAAAACCAAGTCCACGAAACAGGCAAATTTCGAAAAAGGCAAATTTCGAAAATAGCACAAAAACTAGTCTACTATGCAACCCGGCAATTTTGGACACTAACACTACTAAAACTATACATAACCCTAGTAGCCCTGAAACGATGTATGCCAAAGTTCCTCTCAAGAAGGTCTTCTATCTTCCAATACGGGCACAAAAGTTTCCAACCAGAAGACCTCCAACAATGCCTGGCTAGTTCAATCCTCTTAATGCTCGGACTCGCACAGCAAATCAGCTTCTTCAACAGCATCATAAGAAAGTCTAAGACGACAGCCTCACAGTCAATGCCTAAAACGGCATCATCAACAGCTTCATCACCAAGATTTTCGTACCTAAGATCATACGTGCCTCAGCACACTGACCAAGCTTCATACCCGGTATAAGAGCATCCTCCGGCAGGCATGCCACACCCACACGCCAACGCACTCTCTACTCGGCACGCCACTCTTTACTCGGCACGCCAGCATAACCACGCCTAACCTCCATGGCCAGGAGCGGTGGGGGCGGATGAGATCAGCCAAGCATGGCGACTCAACCGTGGCGACGCTCGCCGCCGGACCCAGCCCGCTGCGCCGTCACAAGCAGCTTCGGGCTTCAAACGCTAGGCCGCTCCGTAGCGCTCTCCCGCGGTCCGTTCACAGAAGAACATCCTCCTTCCCGAGATTCAGTCTTTTGACTATAAGCCAAACCGGCTGACGGTGGGGAATTGTGAGGTCCCCGGGGCCAAGTCCCACTAGCAGCGTTGCGCTACCTCAACGCCTGAATGTGGACGCTTTTGCGGAGATGTGCAGAAATGGTGTTGAGTTTCCTGAACTGAACGTCTCCGCGAATACGTCCAGATTCAGGCGTTGAGGTAGCTCAACGCTGCTAGTGGGACTTGGCCCCCGGCCTCAATTTTGAGATGATATAAAAAAAAGTAAAAAAATATGGGATCCCTTTGTGAATTTGTTTATTATTTTGGTGATAAAATGAACTCGACTCCAACGCCCCTCTCTCGCCATCGGCCGTCACCAGCTGCAGATCGCGGATGATTTCGTTGCAACAGCCCGTTCGGGACGCCCGTCGCCCCTGTGCCCGCCATCTTACGTCGCCGCTGCGCCCGCCATCGCCCGTTGCCAGCTGAGGCCCGTCTACGGTGAGACAGAGAGAGACCTCGTAGTCGCTCTATACTTCTCCTCTTCGTCGACATCCTTCTTCTCCGCTCCCATTCCTCCTCCTCCTATTCCTGCTCGTCCTCCTCCTGTCATCGCCACGTGGCTTTTTGCTTGTTTGTTTGGAAGACCCGCCATATCCTTTTCCTGCTTCTCCTCCTCTTCTTCTTCTTCTTCCTCCCCTCCTCCTGTTCCTCATCTTCGTCCGCCATATCTTTCTCCTCGTCTTCCTCTGCCTCTTCCTCCTCCTCTGAACCGGTGCCGCGCGGCACACGTGCTATATCCTCCTCCTCCTCCTCCACCTTTGTGCAGCCCGCCATATCTTCCTCCTCCTCCTCCCTTTTTGCAACCCGCCATATCTTCCTCCTCCTCCTCCTCCTCCTCCTCCGATTCTTCTTCTGCTTCCTACTCCTCCACCTCCTCGTCCTCCATTTTGCATCCCGCCATATCTTTCTCCTCCTCCTCCTCTTCCTCTTCCTCCTCCTCCGCTTGCTCGTCCTCCTTCTCCCCCTCTCCCCTCGTCCTTTCTCCCCACCCTTAACACGTGCCACGTGGCAATTCGTGCTCTCCCCTCCTCCTCCACCTCCCATTATCTTCCCCTCCCGCCATGTTTCTTTCTTTCTTTCTTTGAAGGCCGCGCTTACCATCGCTCTCCTCCTGACCTACTCGTCATCGCCCTCCTCCTCACCTCCTCGTCATCGCCCTCCACTTCTTCCTCCTTCTATTCTTATTGTCGTCGTCCTCCTCCTCCTCTTGTTCTTCTTCTTTCTCCTCCTCCTGTTCTTTTTTTTTCTCCTCCTCCTGTTCTTCTTCTTTCTCCTCCTGTTCTTCTTTTTTTTCCTCCTCCTCCTCTCAACAGGTGCGACTTCCTCCTCGCTTGTTTTTTTGTTTTCGCCACCCCGCCATATCTTTCTCCTCCTCGTCCTCCTCTTCTTCTCCCGCCATACCTTTCTCCTCTTCCTCTTCTTCTTCCTCCTCCTCCTCCTCCTCCTCCTCCTCCTCCTCTTCTTCTTCTTTCTCCTCCTCTGAACAGTTTCCACGTGGCACGTTTTTTTTTCTTTCAGACCCACCATATCTTTGTCCTCCTCTTCCTCCTGCTCTTCCTACATGTAGTCCTGCTCCTGCTCTTCCTAGTCCTCCTCCACTTCTTCGTCCTCCTCCTCCTCTTCTTCTTCTTCCTTCTCTTCTTCCTTCTCTTCTTCCTCCTCCTCCTCGTCCTCCTCTTCTTCTTCCTCCTCTTCTTCTTCTTCCTCCTCCTTCCACCTCCTCCTCTTCTTCGTCGTCCTCCTCTTCTTCTTCATCCTCCTCCCCCTCCTCTGAACAGGTGCCACGTGGCACACGTTTTTTTATTTTTTTTCGCGGACGTGCCATATCTTTATCCTCCTCCTTCTCCTCCCCCTCTTCCTCTTCGTCCTCCTCCTCCTCCTCCTCCACTTCTCCCGCCAGATCTTTCTCCTCTTCTTCTTCTTCCTCCTCCTCCTCCTCGTCTTCTTCTTCCTCCTCTTCGTCTTCTTCTTCTCCTCCTCCTCCTCCTTTTCTTCTTCTTCCTCCTCCTCGTCCTCTGAACAGGTGCCACGTGCCACGCTCTTTTTCTTTGCTTTGATTTTTGCAGACCAGCCATATATTTGTCTTCCTCGTCCTCCTCGTCCTCTTCTCCCGCCAGAACTCTCTCCTCCTCCTCTTCTTCTTCTTCTTCCTCCTCCACCTCTGAACAGGTGCCACGTGGCACGCTTTTTTTTGTTTTTTTTCCTTTTTATCTCAAGCGCCTTAGTATACTCTACTTGTTCACCTGTCTTGGTTTGGGGCACCGTTCAATCTACAAATGATTCTAGAAGTTTTTTCCCCGAAATCGAGGCACTGTCCAATCATCCAATTTTGTTTTGTTCAGTATTGTTGAATTAAAAGAAACCTTTTAGGCCATTATTGTCACTTCGCCATATTTGTGTTAATTCAGTTCAAACCATATTTGTGTTCATTCAGTCCAAACTAGTTTATTTTTGCATATCCTTTTTATTTGTTTAGGCAAAATAATTTTCGGTTCACCAAACTCTTCCACATTTTGTACTCCAAAATTGAATTCGTCTCCAATTGTCCTTTTTTCTTCCAGTTCATGTTTCAAACTGCAATCAGACTCGCCTTCATTCACACTTCACATGCATGCAAACAGGTTGTGCAGCAAACTGCCGACAAGCGCCCACTCAGAACTCAGAGATATGATAACCAAGAACACAGTTCAGATACATTCTCACGTCAGATGGCTAGGGCGCATCAGCGCCTATACAAATCTCTGTTCGTCACTCACACAACGCTGCTGTTCACACACCGGATCACCTTGGATATCCCACACGCGTGACCCTGTCCACGCGCACACACACCTACATGCTACTCCCTTCTAACAGCTATGGCGGCTATGGCTGCTGCTATCCCTATCGCTATGGCTAAGCCCCTTCTCGCCCACTTGGTCCTCGGGCTCACTGCAGACCACCTCGCACAAGTCGCTATGGCAGCGCTTCCGCATGGCTTACGCAGGAATGAATGAATGGCTGGGCGCTGCCTCTTGATTTATACTTCTGTAACTCGTTGGTCTGCCCCTTTCCATCGGCCCATGGTGCACACAGTCCCTCATGGTACTTGCTGGACTGGACTGGGACTGACTGGACCGGTACCGCTGACTGCATGGGTTTGCACTGCCAACTCAATGCAGTCGCCGCTCACCACTTGCCCACTTGCCTCTGACTGAAACGTGAGGCAGCTTCGAAAGGCCACTTCCAGACCTTCCGGAAGTCTGTGGACTTGGCCTTTCGAGTACTGTAGCAGCTACTTGGCCTTTTGAGTACTGTAGCAGCTACGACCTTGACCTTTCAGGACTGTAGCAGCTACGACCTTGACATTTCAGGATTCCTACAGGTACGACCTCTACAAGGCTGTGACTCCTACTTGACAGATCTACAGATAGAACCCCTACCACTACACAGACCTCCGACAGACAACAACAACTATCAAAACACAGGTCACGGGTTCAAACACTCGGGTCGACACAGATACTGTACAGAGGTAAAGTGAGGACTAGGGATCGAGCCCTGGGATCTGCATCTGCTACTGCTAACAGGTGAATACCGTTTCAAAACAAATGAATAGAGTTTTCAGCCCTGTTTCAACCACCACGCTGGTACTCCGGATCTTCACGGAGAATTCAACTTCACTGAGCCCATGTTGGAGATAGTGGGGCAGTCCGTACACCATTTGTGCAGGTGGCTACTTATGCGACACAATTGTGTTAATTGAAATAAACTTTGAACATCATGTCAACCGAGGCCTTCCTCCTTCGTGTAGCCACGAAGTTCAGACTTTGCAGACCCGCCATATCTTTCTCGTCGTCCTCCCCTTCTCCCGCCATATCTGTCTACTACTCCTCGTCTTCTTCTTTCTTCTCCTCCTCCTCTTCTTCTTCTTCTTCCTCCTCTTCCTCATTTGAACAAGTGCCACATGGCACGTTTTTTGTTTTCTTTTTTTTGTCAGAGCTGCCGTTTCTTTCTCCTCCTCCTCCTCTTCTCCCGCCATATCGTTCTCCTCCTTCTCCTGCTCCTCTTCGTTCTTTTCTTGCAGGACTGCCGTATCTTTGTCCTCCTCGTCCTCCTCGTCCTCTTCTCCTTCTTCCTCCTCCTCCTCTTCTCCCACCATATCTTTCTCCTCTTCTTCTTTTTCCTCCTCCTCCTCCTCCTCCTCTTCTTCTTCCTCCTCCTCTTCTTCTTCCTCCTCCTCTTCTTCTTCCTCTTTTTATCTTTCCTCTCCTCTTCCTCCTGTTCTTCTTTGTCGTCGTGCTCCTCCTCCTACTCCCCTTCCTCTTCTTCCGCCATATCTTTCTCCTCCTCCTCCTATTCTTCTTCTTTTGCCGTATCTTCTCGTCCTCCTCCTCCCGTCAGCAAATGCGACCTTTCTTTTTTTCTTTCCTGAGAAAACTTGTGTGTGTGTGTGTGTGTGTGTGTGTGTGTGTGTGTGTGTGTGAGAGAGAGAGAGAGAGAGAGAGAGAGAGAGAGAGAGAGAGAGAGAGAGAGAGAGAGATGGCACAAGGCGGCAGACTGCTGCTGACGTGCGAGGCAGGTACAGGGCCTGCCACGTAAGCACTAACACCAACGTGGCAGGCCCTGCCCTCTACACAATGCAGGCTGACGTAGGAAGAGGAGGGACTGCCACGTCAGCTCTGTAGCTGCTGCTGATGTGCCAGGCCGCTGTTTTTTTTTTTGAAGAATTTAATGGTGGAAGAAGAGGAGGGCCTGCCACGTCGCCTGGCCGGAATCAATGCTGTCGCAGCATCGTTCATGTGAATGTGTGTGTGTTTTGAATTTCACCACAACAGCCCCTATTCCACCCAGATGAGTACATCCAAAATTGAAGCAGCTTTAATCCCATGGCTGACAACGAAAACACTTGAGACAAACCAACAATGAACACTTGAGTTGAGACAATCCAACAATGAAACAGTTTTACCTCTATAGCAATCAACATGGAGCATAGTTAAAGCATTTAAATCCTTTCTTAATTGTTTGTGTGTGTGTGTGCACTAACACACACACATAGCTTTGGGTCGCCCCGTTTTATTTTCTCTTGCACCTCCCCTCTTACTGTGCCTAACACATATAAGGCTGGTGCGTGTCATGCTGCAGTAGTACTGAATCTGACCTGTTGCTGCACTGCTGCGCCATCACACTGACACACACTGCAGCATCACACTGCGCCATCACACGGACACACTGCAGCATCACACTGCAGCTGTATTGAATCTGGACGGGCTCATCTCAAGTGTGTTTCTATGTCTGCAATTGAGGTAAAGTTTCTTTGAATTTGGTTCTACTCTTGTGGGTGGAATAGGGGTTGTTGTGGTGAAAATCACACACGCACACACGCGCAACCTGTTGCTGCACTGCTGCAGCATCACTGAGACACACTGCAGCATCACACTGGATCATCACACTGACACACACTGCAGCATCACACTCACACACACTGCAGCTGTACTGAATCTGGACGGCCTCATCTCAAGTGTGCTTCATTGTCTGCAATTGAGGTAAAGTTGCTTTGAATTTGGATCTGCTCTTAAAAAAAAAAAAAAAAAAAAAGGATCTACTCTTGTGGGTGGAACAGGGGCTGTTGTGGTGAAAATCGCTCACACACACACAACCTGTTACTGCACTGCTGCAGCATCACTGAGACACAATGCAGCATCACGCTGACACACACTGCAGCATCACACTGCATCATCACACTGACACACACTGCACCATTACACTGCAGCGTACTGAATCTGAACGGGCTCATCTCAAGTGTGCTTCATTGTCTGCAATTGAGGTAACGTTGCTTTGAAATTGGATCTACAAAAAAAAAAAAAAAAGGATCTACTCTTCTGGGTGGAACAGGGGCTGTTGTGGTGAAAATCACACACACACACACATTTTTCTCAGGGGTATCGCTAACTCTGGGCGATGTGGTGAGTCCTTATCCATCAGTCAAAATCATCCTGAGCAGACTGTCGGGGTTCAACCTCCTGATGAGTCGGTGAAAGTCCGACGAAACAGTCTGTTCGGTACAGTCATGCTTTTTTTGAGTGTATAGCAAATATGACAACGCACACACACACACACACACCTTGGCAGATTTGAGCGGTTTGGATTGGGCCCTTACTAGTGAGCTACTCTTTCTCTGTGGATGGATGCGTTTTGTTGGTTTGTTTTTTTATACATGGCCTAATTCTTTACCCTGCTTTGTAGCATGGGCTGTCTTGTTGATGAAGTAATGTCTGTGGGTGTCACAAGTTTTTTCTGGGGTGGGAGTTTGGGGTTTTGGCCGCATTATCTCTGGCAGGAGGCTCAGAGAGTGTTTGCTGTGGGTGTCATTCTCGCGGGCTGCTCTTTCGGAGCACATGGAAGAATGGGTTGCCTTCTAGGGTGTTTTTTTTTTTTTTTGTTGAAAATGCTAATTCTTTAAGCCCAACGAATTCAAATACCTGTCGAATCTGGACAGGACGGCCTTTCAGGCCTTTTTTGTTGTCATTATAGTATTACGGGGAACCCCGTACCAGCCACATCCGTGCTCAAGCCTCCAACGAGGGAACATACGGGAGCTGCACCCACCAGCAGGTGTGATACCTGCTACAGCAGGTGGGCGATACCGGCCAGGGGTCAGCTGGTAGCATCAGGACCGAGCTTCTTCGATGGGCCAGTCACTGTGCCTCCCCTCTGGTCCCCTCCCCCTATGAACATCAGCAGTCTCTGCTCAATGCCACTGGGGGGGACCGACGGGATATCTCTAGGTGGTGGGCGCCAAGCTTGCCCAGGAAGGTACATGAGGCCAATTGGGATTGAACCCAAGACCTCCTGAATGCCACTTGCGTGCCTTACCAACTGAGCTAGGCCGCTGGATGCTTCTAGGGTGTTTTAAGAAGTAGCGCTCCTGGTGTCGCGTGGAGATCTTGTGGAATTTGGCATAGTTCTGGAAGTGGCCTCACTGTAGCACTAGGACATCATCCGATTCTGCAGGTTGTGCGGCAGGGGAAGGTTCATGGCACTCTTGGTGTTGCATACAGGTCCTGCAGTGTATTGTCTTTTTGATTTGTGGTGGCGTTGTAGGCTGTCGCCATTGGCATGTCTGGTCGGTAGTTTTTGTTAGCGGAGCCTTTTGTGTTATATGCTGTTTTGCGGTTTTGTGGGCGGACGTGGAGGGCTCTCCAAGTTTTTTTGGACCTATGGCGGATGGGGTCGGTGCTTTCTTGCTGGTGGAGTCCTCTGTCTTAGGTAAGTTGCTTCTTGCCCTCCACCCTTTTATGGATCAAGTGCGGCAGACGGATGTGTGGGCACTTGACGCTGAACCACACAAACGTGGCCAACCTTGCATTTTCTATTATATTATTACTTTTCGTTATGGATGGTTTGTTATGTTTTGTGGGGAAATGAGAGAGATAAGTTGGGGTGCTTTAACAACACACCCGCACAAAATATAAGAGGTGATGAACAGGTGGGGCTTTCCTTCCTTCCTTCTTTTCCTTTCCTTGTTTTCCTTTTTTTGGCCTTTGCGCTCTGATTCACAGTGTGATCTGTTTTGTTGCCCCCTGTTCTGTTTTATTTGGCTGTTCCCTTCCTCTCTTCTTTGCCTCTTTGCCTTTTGGCTGTGTGCAAGTGCGTCGATATGACACACGGGGGTGGGGCAGCCGCCGCTCAACCTACATCCACGCGGGCTCAACCTACATCCACGTTGGCGGCCTTGTACGCAAGAGGTTCTGAACAGGGGGAGTTGTAAGGAAGAAGATTAAAAATGAATTACGTTTTTCTTGGTGTCCTTGTTTTCTTTCGTTTTTCGAGTTGGCGCTCTGATATCATGTGAGGTTAAGTTTTTTTTTGTTTTCCTTGTTTTCTTTCGTTTTTCGCTTCGGCGCTCTGATATCATGTGACAATATGCAGTTTGTCACAGCCCCTCGTTTGTTGTCCTCTTCTCTCTCTCTGCCTATGGTTTACCGGGCAGTTCTGTTTGTGACGATATATATTGACTATATATATATATATTTATATGGGATGTAAAGTAAGTCGGTGGCCTTTTTCCCTTCCCCCCCCCCCCCCCCTTTTTTTATATTTTTTTCTTTTTCTGGTCACTGTTTTTCTGTATTGTTTATTTGTTTTCCTTGTTTTCTTTCGTTTTTCGCTTCGGCGCTCTGATATCATGTGACAATATGCAGTTTGTCACAGCCCCTCGTTTGTTGCTCTCTTCTCTCTCTCTGTCTACGGTTTACCGGGCAGTTCTGTTTGTGACGATATATACCTGTCTNNNNCCCCCCCCCCTTTTTTCTTTTCTTGTTCTTTTTTTACCCTCATTAATTGAACTAAAATAGTCTACGTTGATAGGAAGGCTTACTAGGGAGAAGAAAAAGACTGCGCTGAAGGATGAGAATCAGACTACAGGGCTAGTGATGATCATGCAAGCCTACTCCAGACTGGAAGCGGGAATATTTTTCCCAAGAAAAGCTAAAAAAACACGCTATTCAAGTACGCCCTGGGACTTCGGATGGTCCCTGAGGAACGCATAGAAATTATATTAATGAATTTTTATTTATTTTTTAAGATTTAATAGTTATTGTAACAAAATATTATTTTCTGGGACCCGGTCCGTAATACCGAAACGGGCAACGCACACAGATGAATGGAATCGACACTGCCACCTAAAAGAGCATGAACAGGGCTAAGACCCTCACTCGCCAATGAGACTGGACGCTTCATTTGCCAGCCAACCGTGTATTGTTTGCCCCATCAATCTATGACCACACTGGATGTATGTGGTGCTCCACATTGGCCTCGGTAACATCGATGCGCCATCAAGGCAATTCTACGGATCTTCGTCGTTCGCTCTCACTGCTGCCAGTCCGCTCGCTCCCCCGTTCACTTTATTGCTTTCCTGGTCTCCCTCGCCATCTCCCCCTGTTTTCTCATTCCCCCCCCCCCGCGGCTCCGCTCATGCCCACCTTGCCATCCCCGCTGCTGGCTGTCACCTCGTACTTCGAACTGCTGTGCAGGATTGCCCCCCTAGCATCCCTCCTACCAATCACTCTTACTATTGCGCCCTCCTTGGAAATCTTCGTCACGAAGGTCTGGAGAGAGTCATTCTTCTCATTGAAACCCTCCTTTGTCGTTGCCTTCACCCCTTGAACGAGATTGATGGCCTTTTCCGTCAGTTTTGAGGAGATGGTCCATCACGCTACAACCGACGAAGGGGCTGACAAGATTATCCCAGAGGTGATTTTTTCCCCTTCTTTTTCCTTTTCTGTTTCTTCGCATCAGCTGCTCCCCCGTTCCCCGCCAACTTATCTTTGCCTAGACTTGGAATGGTGATGACCGATGCTACGTGTGCTCTTATTTTCCCTCTGATGAGCTTTTGATAGTGGCGGTGAAGCGGAAAGTGCTTTAGGGATGCACCACCCTCCCTAGCCAAGTAGCATCCTGGAAAAGACGTACCTACCCTTTGTGTGGTATAATGGTAGTCTTACACACACATTCATCTATTTTCCCCTCCCTCTCTCTCCCTGGCTTCTCCTTACTTTCCCTTGTCTAAGCTGTGCACTCATCATTGTGTGATGTGATGTGATGTGATGTCATGTGGGTGTGTGTGTTGATGGCGCTCTATGCATGTGGAAGGTGAAGTTCGCACACAATTGATTGTGCCGCTTGGATGAATGAGCAACGAGCATCTGCTGTCTGAAGATCTTTCCGCTGCTGAACGATGGGCCTGTGGTTACTTGGCCAAGTTCATGAATCCTGTATCAGTTCTTCATGTGAGATGCGGACCAGTAGATAGCGTCATTATTGGTGATCTCGGGATATGTTGTCTGAAGGGCTATTGGGCGATTTCTATGATGTGTGAAGAGACGGTCGGGAATCATTTTTTCATTTTTTTCATCTTTTTTTCATTTATTTTCGTGCATTTTCCCCCCTCCTTTGTTTGATAATCATACAGCCATTGGATTTGACCTCTCACATACTTGGGAGTCTTGTATCAATCTCATAGGGATCCACGGGTGCCCGCGTGATAGAGTAGGCAGCATCATTTTTTTGGGTGTGTTTCATTGGGGCCTTCAATGAGACGTGTGCTACCAATGATTCGGGCATCAATCGCGTAGTAGAGATGCTCACTGTCTAAAGGAGTACTTGGCGAGTTTCATTGGACTCTTTGATGGTGTAAGATTCAAATATCAGTCCCGTATTAGCAGTGGGATTGTCGACAATCTTTTGCTGTTCCGCTTCCATGTTTTCTTTCTTGCTGTATTTCTTATGGCATGCCTTGATGAGAGCATCACTTTGTAGGTAGGCTGTATATCTCAGCTATCTGAGGATAACGAATCCAATCTTTCAAGGAACTCATATATCTGCAATGCGCTGACACTGTGCTGTAGCCTGGGTAGATATAAGGTGTAATGAGGATCATAGCCTGTATATATGAGAGTAAGCTCATCTGTGCATGCTGATGTACTTCGGGATCAATCATTGACTGCATAGCTACTGATATGCCGCCGATAGTCATCGCTTGCATGCCCGCTTACGCAGCAGTTAGTGTTATTTATGTCTCCGACGTTTTCGCGGCGGGCTGGTAATTTAGTGGCAGCACCCTTCGTGGGAAGGCTCAGTAGAGAGAAGAGAAGGACAGTGCTATAGGACGGGAATCAGATGCTGTGCATACGAGTTCATTTTAAACTGTGTGGATGTTATTGGTGATTGGGTCAATAAAAGGCATAAGGGAATACTGCGTTCTCGATAAATCACCATCCATTTCAATGAGCATGCCTGTGAGAATGCACTCGGGATACTCTTGTACGGAAAGAATCACAGTAATGTAGAATAAGCGTTTATCCATTCCATTGAGAACTTGCTGGTGTACTTTCGATTTCGGTAATTTTGGAGGAGGAGATGTGTATCATGGCTTTTAAGTGTGAGATGGGCTACTTTGACTTCGCCATTTCTGTGTCTCAGGCTTTGTTACCTCATGGCTTTAACTTTTTAATGGGTCATCTTTTCGACTTTCTTTTTTCGATCTCTTCTTTTCTTTTCTTTTCTTTTCTTTTCTTTTCTTTTCCTTTCCTTTCTTTTCTTTTCTTTTCTTTTCTTTTCTTTGCTTCTCCATCTGTTTGTCTGTCCCCTCCAGCGCCTCCCCTCCGTCTTCTCCCCTCTCCTTTCTCTCTCTCTCTCTCTCTCCCGCTCCTCCCTTCGCTCTCCCTTGATCTTCATGCCTCTCCCGCTCTTCTCCTCGTGTGCCTCCGTTCCCCCCCCCCCACCACCCCAAAGTCTTCGCCGCTTTGTACTTTACCCTCTGCTTGCGCCTCCCTCCCCCCCTTCTTCGCTGTGTCGTACTTTACCTCTTTCTTGCTTTCTCTTGTAGCTCCCACGCATGAATGGACAACGACATAGCTTGAGTGGTCCTGTGAAAGATCTTTTACATTGACAGATCATTTTACAAATCCTAGAGTTGTCAGATCCACGTAAAAAAAAAGAACTGGAATCGTCACTGTGATGATATATAGTATTTTCAGTGTTATGGGCCTGAACGTTTGGGGAAGGCCGGAGGGGGTGTACCCACCCCCATAAGCTAGGCTGATTGCGTGGTGCTGAACCCAACTGTTTTAATATATTTTTCGGTTCTCTTTTGCTCATTGCCTATGCCGTAAGCTACCTCTCTACCAATG
>BFEA01000679.1:21132-35179 GCA_003427395.1 Chara braunii | reverse complement strand
GAGAGAGAGAGAGAGAGAGAGAGAGAGAGAGAGAGAGAGAGAGAGAGAGAGAGAGAGAGAGAGAGAGAGAGAGAGAGAGAGAGAGAGATGTGGTAAGGGTGGTTATGCTCTCGACACTTCTGCGATACGTCCTGGGCCTGAGGCTTGGGATTTGGGGCTTGTGGCTTGGAATTTGGGGCTTAAGATTTGGAATCTGGGGGTTGGGGTTGGGGCTTAGGGTTTTGGGTTTGGGTTTAGGGGTTTTGACGCTTGGAGCTTGGGAGTGGCGATTGGGCTTGAGGCTTGGGGTTTGTTCATCAGGCTCGGAGCTTGGGGGTTTGAGGCTTGGAACTTGGGGCTTGAGCCTTGCGGTTTCAGGGACTGGGCCTGTGGGACTTCGGGCGAGCAGGCCCCACTGATCTATGTTCGAGTCTTCCTTAGGAAATCTGACGGTCACGAACAAGTGGTAATGGTAAAAGTCGGCTTTGAATAACCTATGTCGGATTCCATAGCGTAGGCCTTTGTCATTTAGGGACTGGGGTTTTGGGGCTAAGGGCTTGCAGTGTGGGACCTCGAGTGCGAGGCTCAGGGCTTGGGTTTTGGGGTTCAGAGCTTTGGGTTCGGGAACCTTTCAGATCAACAATCATTTCGTTATATGTTGGAAATTTTATCAACTTCACGAAAGTAAATGTAGTATTTTGATGAGGGTTTTCTCCTTCTCTTCTAAAATGAACAGGTGGAAAGCTAGGGATGCATGGAGATAGACGAATATGTTCCCCTACCATCCACCAATTGCTTTAAACCACCCCTCTACCCGCCTCCTGGAAAGTGCCCTCCCTGTGAGTTCGGGCGGGTTTTGCGGGGAGGGCGGCGACCGTTGCCAATCGGTGGGCCTGGTCCCGCTATTTCAGAGCGGCGCCTTTGGTGATTTCTGTGCTCAGAAGAATTCACAGAAAATTCTAAAAATTTGAGGGTATGTGGATTAGGTCGTGATCTTTCCAGGAAAAATATCAGGAAAATAAAATAAAATAATTTTGCCTGTGAAATTAGCGCTGCGCCAATTCGGCACGTTTCCATTTTACCACTCTACCACGTGTGGCTAACAGAAAAAAGTGCAGCAACTTCGGTGATTTTTCATGCTCAGAAGAATGAACAGAAAAAATTCTAAGAATTTGAGGGTCCTTAGATTAGGTTGTCATCTTTCTAGGAAAAATATCAGAAAAAAATAAAAAAACTTAAAAAAAGTCATTTTGCCCGTCAAATAATCGCCGAGCCGATTCGACATATTTCTATTTCTTGCCACTCCGGGACCAAGGCCTGGCCCCACACTGACCTACCGGTAGGCCATGTGCCTGTTCGAAAAAATGGCCTACCATTCCCCCGACTTTCTAACGGCGGGTAGAGGGGTGGTTTAAAGCAGAATGGAGAAAAACGTCATCAAAATGCCACATTCAATTTCGCCCAGTTACGAAAATACCTCAAATTTATCGAAATCGCCTTTCACCTCTCTCTCTCTCTCTCTCTCTCTCTCTCTCTCTCTCTCTCTCTCTCTGTGTGTAAACATCATTAAAATTCCACATTTGATTTCGGACAGTTAATAAAACATTTCAAATATGACCAAATTGCTCTCTCTCTCTCTCATTCACACACACACACACATACACACACCTAATCATTGTTATATATATGTAAGCCTTCTTTCTTGTTTTTCTTCTATTTTCTTTTTGTATGTCTGCATGAGCACCCTTAATTGGTGCTAAGTAGTTGGTGGTTGGTAGTCTGGAGTGCCTGTTGGATTCTCAGGGGAGCGCTCCATCTTTTGTCTGTGGTGCATGAGGTCTGCACGTGGATGACTGACGTCCGTCGGAGTATCTTCCTGGCTCAGCGGGTGGTGGGAACGAACAGTCTGTGAAGTTCACCGTGATGTGAGTAGGTGATGTGCCGCTCTGCTCCGTGTTAGATGTGTAGATTGCCTTGTCTGCGCTTCGCCGCTGCCTTGCCGGCCGTCACGCTGGCGTCGCATGTCATTCTTTGCAAGTTGTTGTGTTCACTATGCGATGTGGCTGCTGTGTTGATGTTGCCCTGTGCTTCGCTGCACTGTTGCCTTGCTGCCCATCCACGTGCTGTTCCTTCTGCGTTCCTTGCATGTGTGTTGTGTGGTGTGGCTGCTGTGTTGGTGTTGCCTTGTGCTTTGCTACGCTGTTGCCATGCTCCTCGTCTGCTTGTCGTGTCGTTCCTTGCAGTCGTTTTTGGCGTTGTGCAGTGGAGTTGCTCCGGCAGCGTTACCTGGTGCTTCACTGAGTTGCTGCCCACTGCTATGTTCCGCTTGGGGACAGTCTGCCTTTACCATGGCTCAAAGGGTTTTTCATGGCCCAAACCATCAAGACGGGCATTCTGCAGATTGTCGAGGGTTCAGCCTCCTGATGAGTCGGTGTAACTCCGACGAAACAATCTTTCATCATCAGCTTATTTATTTATTTGTCTTTGTTTCTTGCCTTGTGCTGTTTGTCTGCCCACGCTCCTCCCCTCTACCCTCCGACCTGTCCTTTGCTGTTTTCTTTCCTTCTGGTCGCTTTACTGTTTTTCGATACTTGTACTTTCCTTGTCTTCTGATCGTTGTATTTTCCCTGCCTAGTGTGCTTGTGCATTGTCTCCCCCATGCCCTTCAGCCTCTGTGCTGCCTAAGTGTTTGTTCCTCCTCTCATGCCCCTAAGTTCACGTGCTGTGTTGTGGTTTGTCATCCTATGTTGTTGGTTCCCTTTCCTTTGCCTCGCTGTCCTTTGCCTTCCCCCCATCCCTTGCATTTGTTTGTGAGGTGTTATTGTGTGTGTTCTGGTCTGTCTGAAAACAGTGTCTGAAGCATTGATGCCACTCTCATCGTTTGGCATAGTCATCCCCTACCTTCCACTGTTGGATGCATCTGTCCCATGTCGAGTCTGTGTACTGCAGTTGACGAGTAGATGCTGCTCGTAGAGTCCAGTTTAGAATTCCCTACGTTCCGCTACTGGATGCGTCTGTTCCACACCTATGAGTTTTTCGTAAGCCTTTTGCTGCTGGTTACGTCACTCCTGCTTTGTCTCTTATTCAAGGTGGGCTCACATGGTTTGTCAGAGCTGTGCGGGTATGAGTAATGATGTGTCGTACCTCGCGCGCCTCAGCGCACACGTGTCTCAAACACACGCACACACACACACACACCCCTGCTAGGATTGCAAGGTTGGTGTGAGTAAAGTCGACCAGTTTTCTCAGGGGTATTGTTAACTCTGGGCGATGTGGTGAGTCCTTATCCATCAGTCAAATGCATCCTGGGCAGACTGTCGGGGTTCAACCTCCTGATGAGTCGGTGAAAATCTGACGAAACAGTCTGGAACAGTCATGCTTTTTTTGAGTGTATAGCGAATATGACAGCACACGCACACACACACTCACACACACACACACACGCGCACCCACCCACCCACACACACACACATACACACACACAATCCCCGGTGCCATCATCCGCCACATCCCTTCGTAGCATGTCCCACATGCGGTGTTGGTCTACACCTACTCCAACCGCAGTCGGAATTCCTTCTTCCTTGCCTGACGAACGGCAGACACAGCAGCCTGAGGAGGAAAATAGATTACCATATGAACCACCTACAGAGCGCTGTACTGATAGGTTACCTCAACCAGGGCGAGCTGTTGCAGACCAAATCCTGCAGCAGCTAAACACCTTTGCTTTGGATCAACCTCCCCCATCGTCGTCTACCCATAGAGAAGGAATAAATACTGCGGAAACCCAAGAAGCCTGCTCCATGCCGCTTTCTGATGACCCACCGGAGATTCAGCTAGCATGTGGTTCCCATGCCTTATGCTGTGAGGATTATGAAGGGATAGCCCGGGCGAGCTTTTGTCTCCATACGTATGATGACAGTCTACACTGCACTCATGTACGGCACCCTGACAGGTCATGTCCAATTTGTAGAGGGGCTGGAACGACAATGCCTCTACAATTGTGGTCGATGTGCCTCTGTGTTCCTGGCATGTAGGAGCCACATTGCCTGTGACATCTGTTACACTGTGCCATTTGATGCAGTAAATGGGACTGTGAGAATTGGATGCGGTGCTTCCACAGGTCACACCCAAACTGGTCCTGCCTGGTCTGTAGAGATGGCCGCTTACCATAGGCAAATGGCTGCTCCTCAAATCTTTTGCAACCCACACACTGACTGGCCTCATGTGCCATTCTAGAGTGGTTTCCTTCCCCCTCCTCTTGTCTATTACGAGTAATACATACAGATGAGCATCATTAAGAGAACCAAAGATCTGAGAAGAAATGGGCAGGAATATACCTCCGCCTTTGCCTCCTTTCATAGCGTGCAAGTGGGCAGGATGTGGGCAGGTTGCGCTCAACCACAATCGACGTGGCGAGCCTTGTACATGAGAGGCACGGTAAAGTGGGACCTGCAAGAACAAATGAAAGGGGTACCCCAAAGAAAGCATTCATGAACACAATTAAGAAAGGGGTTTACATGCCTCTATTGTACTCCACGTTGCTTGCTATAGAGGTGAAACTGTTTCATTGTTGGATTGTGTCAACTTAAGGGCTTTTGTTGTCAGCAATAGGATTGAATATGCTTTGATTTGGATCTCCTCATCTGGGTGGAATAGGGGCTGTTGTGGTGAAAATTCAAAACACACGCACACGCACACACACACACACACACACACACACACACACATACACATACACACACACACAGGGCTGCTCTTTTGGAGCACGTGGAAGAATGGGGAAGCTTCTAGGGTGTTTTAAGCAGTAGTGCTCGTGGTGTCACGTGGAGATCTTGTGGAATTCGGCATAGGACTCGGAATGGCCTCGCTGTAGCACTAGGATATCATCTGATTCTGCAGGTTGTGTGTTAGGGGGAGGTTCATGGCACTCTTGGTGTTGTGTACAGGTCCTGAGGTGTAATTTTGATTTCTAGTGGCGTTGTAGGCCGTTCTAGAGGGCTCTATTTTTTTTTAGGACCACTGGTGTGTGTGATCGGTGCCTTATTGTCAGTGGAGCCTTTTGTGTTATGTTGTTGTTTTTGAATTATTAAGTTGTGGTTTTGTGGGCAACGCGGAGGGCTCTCCAAGTTGTCTCGGACCTTTGGGTGATGGGGTCAGTGCTTTCTTGCTGGTGGAGTCCTCTGTCTTGGGTAAGCCTTTTGCCCTCCACCCTTTTATGGATGATGAAAAATGTATATTGCAATCAGACTCGCTTTCTTTCACACCTCACATGCATGTAAACAGGTAGCACAGCAAACTGGCGACAAGCGCCCACTCAGAACTTAGAGATATGGTAACCAAGAACACAGTTCAGATACAAGCTCACTTCCGATGGCTATGCCGCATCAGCGCATGTCCAACTCTCTGTTCGTCGCTAGCTCAACTCTGCTGTTAACACATAGGATCACCTTGGATATCCCACACGCCACTCACTGTACACACACGCACACACACGCTACACCCTTCTCCCAGCTATGGCGGCTATGGCCGCTAGTACCTCTACCGCTATGGCTAAGCTCTCCTTCGGCCCACTTCGTCTTCGGGCATATTGCAGACCACCTCGCACAAGTCGCTGTGGCAGCACTTCCGCATGGCTTATGCAGGAATGGATGAATGGCTGGGCGCTGCCTCTTGATTTATACTTCTGTAACTCGTTGGTCTGCCCGTTCCCATGCCCGTGGTGCACACAGTCCCATACGGTACTTGCTTGACTGGACTAGGACTGACTGGGACTGGTACCGCTGACTCAGCACAGGTGGACTCCACCACTTGCCCACTTGCCTTTGGACTACTGTGAGCGTGTGAAGGGCCACTTCCGGACCGTCCAGAAGTGTGTAGTCTTGACCCTTCGTCATTGTAGCAGCTATGACCTTGACCCTTCAGGACTTCAGCAGCTACGACCACCCAGGTAAGGTGAGGACTGGGATCGAGCCCTGGGATTTGCATCCGCTACTGCGAACAGGTGAATACCGTTTCACTCCCGCTGGCCTAAATTCGAGATCCTCTGAGAATAGCTCAGTACAAGGCAGGACCTTTACCCTTCTTTTCTCTTTCGTAAGCTCTAACTACGTCGGGAACTGTTTTTAGAAGTTCAGCTTTGGTAAACCAGCGGTCGTTCTCGGGTTCCTGATAAGGAAATCTGACTTTGTGGGCGACCTCTACCTCCTATTCTGAATACATCTTCACCTACAATGCCCTCAATGTCCTATCTTCCATCCATGTCCGGAGGGATGATGGATCTTCTTGACGGAAACTGTTGTCTTGTGACACACGGCAACAACTTCGATACATGGAACACAGGGTAGGTGTGGAGGTGTGCTGGGATCTCTATCGTATAGGACGGCCCATCCTCTCCGCCCTTTTCCTCAGGAGCTAACTCTTTGGACTTGACCCATACTAAGTCGCCTACTTGAAACTGCGACGGGTGAAGGTGCTTGTTAGCCTGTTCTATCATTCGGTGCTGGGCCTTCCTGAGGTTCTCAACGACGATATCTATCTCCTTTTCGTGTTGTATCGCAAACTCCCTAGTACCGGGCGGTAGCCTATGAATCTGATCCAGGTTTAAGTCCTTCAAATGGTCTGCGCGGTCTAAAGGACTCGTGCAACTCATTGGGAGTGCGACAAGTGGACAAGTGCATGCTATTATTGTACGCACTAGCTACCTTGGGCAACATTTCGTCCCAATTAACTTGGTCCGGTCTAATATACATGCACAAAACTTGTTGCAGGATCTTATTCATTTGCTCAGTCTGACCGTTAGTCTGGATGACGGCTAGATGGCATCAGCAACTTTGACCCATAAACTTTCATCAGTTCCTGCCAGTTCTGACTAGTGAACCGGGTGTCTCTGTCGCTAACTATGGACAACGAAATCCCGTGATCACTAACCCAATGATAAAAAACCTTCTGAATTACTGAATCGGTGCACAGGCAACGGAACATAAATTGCATATTTGCTAAATCTATCATCTACCACTATGACTTGGCTCTTGCCGTGCCTAATTTTGACTTGGGTATCCATAAAGTCAATGGACACAGAGTCTCCTGGCTGGTCAGGAATAGGCAAGGGTCTGAGAAGACCTAGAGGGGCACGCGTAGTAGTCTTGTTTCTCTGACAGACTTCGCAGCTGCGGACGTACTCTATGCAGTCGTTCTTCATTCCTGGCCAAGTATACGCCTGCGTCAGGTTGGCCAAAGTCTTTTGCCAACTGAAATATCCCTTTGTATCATGGCATTCCCCTAGGATCAGGCTACAGATCTCTTCACTGTTGGGAACGCATAGACGGTCCACTACATTGGTTTTCTCGAATAATAGTCCCTCTGTAGTGCGGTAATCTGGTTAGGTCTCTGGGCCTCCTTAACTCTCTTGAGGAGGTCATTATATATAGGGTCCTGCGTGTATGCCTGTCTTACTTTCTTTTGCAGGTCTGTCCCTATATCCAGATAGTGTTAGTCTGATCTCCTACTTAGAGCATTCGCAACTACGTTATACTTGCCTTTGACCGGTTTGAGCTCAAAGTCATACTGGTCTATCTCAGCGGCCCACCTAGTTAACATAGGTGTCATCTTGGCTGCGTCTTCAGCCACCTAAGAGTCTCGTGGTTTGAATATACTTTGAAGTGTCTGCCAAGCAGGTAATGCTTCCAGTGGTCTAAGGCCTGCCTAAGAGCGTAGAGTTCTCTCTCGTAAGTCGAGGTAGTTACTTTCTCCGAGGGCATCCTCGCTGACATGAACTCGACGGGTCGATAGCCATTGTCGTTGTCCTGTTGGAACACGATGCCTATACCATACTGACTCGCGTCTGTTGTGACGACAAATGGCAAGGACGTGTCTGCTACCTTGAGGACAGGATACTCTATCAACGTGCGCTTTAACTTCTTAAGCGCGAATGTGCGATCTTTGTCCCACGTCCAAATTGCTTCTTTCCTTAGCAACTTGCGAAGGGGAGCGGCGAACTTCCTATAATAGTTAGCTAGGCCTAGGAATGATCGCAATTCTGTCAGTGTGCGGGGCGTTGGCCAATCTCTAATCGCCGCTATCTTACTGTCCTCAGGTTTCATCCCGGCTGCGTCTAAAACGTGGCCCAAGTACGGAACTTGTGCCTTGGCCCACTCACACTTCTTCGCATTGATCTTGAAGTTAGCCTCTCTCAACTTCTCCAAGACCTGCCTCAAATGACCCTGATGCTCTTGGAGGGTCCTACTGAAAACTACGATATCGTCTAAGTAAACTACGACGAATCTATCTAACCAAGGTCTAAACACATCATTCATGCAATGCTGAAACGTGGTCTGGAAGACAGTTTTGTACTGGTCATCAGGATGAACTTCTATCTGATGATATCCGGAATTTAAATCTATCTTCGAAAAGTATCTACAGCCATACACTCGATCTAAGAGATCATCTATCGTAACCAACAACTCAACATTCTTCAATGTGATCGCATTCAGACCCCTGTAATCTATACACATACGCAACTCTCCCTCCTTTTTGGGGACAAATAACACTGGTGCTCCAAAAGGAGACGAACTGGGCCTAATCCAACTCTTTTCGAGGAGCTCATCCAACTGCGTGCGCAGCTCCTCCAACTCCCTTGGGGACATCCTGTAGACCGCTCCCTTAGGAGTCCTACTGCCAGGCTCTATCTCTATCCGGTGTTGGATCGGCTGCGGTACTACTCTTGTCGGCGGCTTTGCTAAGTCCTTAAACTCTTCCAGCAGCTTGGCAATAGTTGGGTCCATTGGCTTCTCTTCCTTAGGCTCAGTGACAGGTCTCACATATGCTACGAAGACTTGCTCCTCTAACTGCTCCTTCTTAACTAACGGCGCGAACAAGGGAGCACTGAGACAACAATGTGCCAAGGAGTTGTCTACTCCTGACACATGAAACAGACCGGCCGTCTTAACCTCACCTGACGGACTAGGGAGCCTACACTCATGCTCTCTCAGGTGGAGCGTGGCCCCTGCTGCCTCTCCCCAGTCTATACCTAAGACTATGTCAAAAGGGAGGTCATCCTGTACGAGGAGAGTCAGGGACTGGAGACGGGGACAAAGTGTCGGGGACCACCGACGGGACAAAGTATCGAGAACCGCCGACGGGACAAAGTATCGGGAACCGCCGATGGGACAAAGTGTCGGGAACCACCGACGGTATGAAGTGTCGAGGACCGCCGACCGGACAAAGTGTTCGGAACCATCGGCGGGGCAAAGTGTCGGGGACCACCAGCGAGACAAAGTGTCGGGACCACCGGCGGGACAAGTGGCGGGGACAAGAGAAGGTCTCAAGAGAAACGACAAAGCGGCACAGGGGAAAACAATTAAAACAAGGTGCACCGTCAAGATCGGGATCCGAAAATATTAGCACCACTAGTGCAAGCACCAACGGTAGCAAACGGGAAGGCCAAAAGGAAAAGAAAAAGTAAAGAAACATGCAGTGGGAGGCATGGGAGCAATCCGAAAAATCTCGGATCAGCCTCCCTCAAGAAAATGGAGTCAAAAGAGATTCCATGAGAAAAATAGGCCTCCGGGAGAAAATCGGAGTAGGAGGGGCTACTGTATAAGAGAAATAAAGGGAAAAGGAAACTCCCATGGGCATGGGGGAACCATTATTGCAGTCCGAGATATAATGGACTGCACCATGGGCATAGAGAGGGTCAAAACTAAGAGGAAGGGCCTAGAAAAGGGCCTTAACGACCACTCGACACTTGGCATGCTAGAAAAAAAAAGAAAAGAAAAGAAAAATGTGGGAGAATAAGACAAAAAAAGTGAGAGGGAGTGAGTGAGTTAGCCGTCATTACGGACTGCCACAAGTAGGGACTGGCAGGTCCCTACTGTCTAAAAAAGGAGGGAAAAAAAAAAAAAAAAGGGCCTTAACGACAAAAAACGGTCACTTGGGGAGATGCATCCGCGACCAAATACATTATGGAATATGGCGGTTGCAAAGGGCATTGATTTTCTCTTGATTTTGCAGAGAAAATGAAGGAAAATCAAGGCCCCATGCAACCGAAATACAACGGATTACATGGGGGATGAGAAACACATATTTTAGGTGCATCCTGAGCTAATATTGAGCCCAGATGCACTTGGAAGTGGGCTGTTTTTTTTTCTTTCAGTTGAGGGCTAGTTGTGGGGCATTGGGGCTAAGAAATTGACCCCCATTGCAGTCCGAGTTACAACGGACTGCATGGGGAAGGGAAAACACATGCTTTAAGTGCATCTGGAGCCAATATTGAGCCTAGATGCACTTGAAAATGAAGTGCTTCATTTTCTTTCAATATGGGGCAAGTTGTGGGGTTGTGGGAATAAAAAAATGACCATAATTGCAGCCTGAGAAATAACAGGCTGCCAAGGGAAAAATAAGCCATGACAAAGCCAAAGGGCTAGAAAATAGCGATTTCGACATGAGGCAAATAAAGACGGTAAACGGGAACCGTGAGATGAGATCTCGCGGCCAAGGATAATCGGCACGCATGGGGCACTTGAGGAAGGGACATTGGAACCAACAAGGACAAAGGGGCCCAAAAATAAAAATGAGGCTTCAACCGGACAATGTCGGCGACTAAGAGGGTCCAAATAAAAATAGCCAAAAAATGGGACATGTGCCGGCGGGACCACCGACGGGACAAGAAAACGGAACTAATACGGGGGAAAGTGGCAGGGACTTTAGGTGTCCCAAGGGAACCATGAGCCAACATAAGAAATGGTCACGCAAAGCAAACGGCACCGTCGAGATCAAGGATCTCGACGGTGGAAACTCGACGGTGGAAAATATTAGCACCACTAGTGCAAGCACTAGTGGGATGAAGTGGGAGAGCCATGAGAGAAAATAAAACAAAATAATGGTATTGGGAGGGCTGCCCAGCAGTCAGAAATATCTCGGACTAGCTAGGCATGAGAAAATAGAGCCTCAGTAGTCTTAACTTGGGAAAAAGGCTGCCCAAAGAAAATCGAAGCAAAGAGGGCTCAAAATTGGGACTAACAGAGGCAAAATGAAGCCCCCTATGAGCATGGTGGTGTCATTATAATCCGAGATATAACGACCGGCCGTTGAGTCTGAATCTGGCCATGGATGAGGATCCATGGCCTAGAAAAAGGCTCAACAACTACTTGACACTTGTTACATCAGACATAAAAGAAAAAGAAACGAAAATGAGAGAAATTTGAGAGAGAGTGAGACAAAAGGGGAGAAAAGAGTGGAGGAGAATGTGCCGGCCTATTGGGACCTGCACAGTAGGGGCTGACAGGTCCCTACTGTGACCTCGTTCCCCCAAGATTCAAGGAGGGCAATCCGGAATGTAGAGATATGGCCCTTGGGGCAATATCTCCATAAAATCTGAATTAAAAAGAGAAAAATAAGAGAAAATGCAAGAAGAAAATGGCCGGTTTTCTTTTGAGCCATGGATCTAAGATCTGAGATTCAGATCCATGAAAGAGGGAATGTGGCCGTTTTGGGGGAGGCCTACTCAAACGGCCAACTCCGGAATGAATTGGCAACCCAAAATGGAAAGAAACAAAAGAGGAAAAAAAACAAAATTGTGCATTTGGCCCAAAAAGAGAGCCAGGTGCACCAAAAATTGAAAAAGTGGACTTAGGGGCTCAAATTTGAAGCAAGGACTACTTGGGGGTGACACAGAATATTGTTGGCTTTGGATCTCAGCCAGATCCAAGGCTGAAAAGGCATCGAGGTAAGGGAAAATGCCTCGGCCTACCAAAAATGGGGTAGAAACTGAAAACATCGAAAAAAAGACCCTCTAGGCCTTTTTCTCTCAAGTGAGGCTGACCCTTGGGCATTAGGACCCAAAGAGGCAACATTTTGAAAATGAAAAAGAGGCTGAAGGAGACCAAGAGGCAATCCGAGTTGGTACCAACCACTCGGATTGCATGTACTTGGCCAAAATAAGGCCCGGGTACCTTTGGAAGGGCCTAGTGGTGAAATTTTGCCTTGGGGGTACCTCGGTTCACCTCAAGGCACATGGGGAGGCCCATGGGCTGGCCGGAGTGCTGGTTCCAGCCTACATAAGCTGAGGATTCAGTCCGCCACACTCACATTTGCATGAGGAGTGCCCATGTTGCCCAAGTGAGCTCATAGGATCATTTTTCTCACTTGGAGAGAGGAGAGGGGAACCCTTGCCAGTTTGGGAGCTTAGGAAAGACTGTGAGCTAGAGGAAGGAACTCTAGAGGTTAGTGGTAGTGAGGCTGGCCGAGGGAGGTGAACCGCCATAGCCCCCAGGGTGTGAGGAAGAGGGAGAGGCTAGAGGGAGTCTCATTAGCCTCCTAGAGGGAAGGACTCCATAGCCATAGTGGAGGAAGCTTACCATAGCTTGGGTGAGGTTGTGAGAGGAAGGAGAGAAGGGCTTGAGGAAGGAGAAAGCCATAGCTAAGGTGACACTTGTGCAAGGAAGGAGGAGGCTTCATCAAGATTGGTTCTCCAACTCCAAGAGACTAAGGAGGTGAGTGGAAAAAAAAATGACTCTTCTTCTACCTCTTCCTCTTCTTCTTCTTCATCTTTTTCCTCTCCTTCTCCTTCTTCTTCACCATGTTCTTCTTCTTCTTCTCTTCTCCTTGTTCTTCTTCTTCTAATTCTTTTTCCCCTTCTTCTTCATCTCCCTTCTTCCATCTTTCTTCTCCTACCTCTTCAATGGTCTCTCATCTACCCTCCCTCTCTCTCTCCTCTTCATTGACCCTCTCCAAAAGGACCTTCCGAAGCTTAGAATAGGTGGTAGGGAGCCTCTTCACTAGTAATGGTCTTCCCATGGGCCCTCTCTTCACTCCCATGAGATTCGCCACTTACCCCCTTGTGAATTTATGCAGTTGAGTGAGTTGCACTCACTCTTTTCTGAGTTTCTTTCCACTTCTTCACTTAGGAGAAAATCGCAACACTTGTCTATGCTTAATCTAGTGTTTTGATGATGTTAGCTTCTTGTTTAGTCCATTTCTTCACTCCCATGTGAAGCGCTACTTCCCCCTTTGTGATTCCATGCTTTTGAGTGTGTGTCACTCAATCTTCTTTCACTTTCTCTCCGTTTCTCCACTTAGGTGCAAATCGCAACTCTTGTTTAGGCTTAATCTAGTGTTTTGATGATGTTTGTTTTTTGTTTAGTCCATTTCTTCACTCTCATGTGAAGCGCTACTTCACCCCTTGTGATTTCATGCATTTGAGTGAGTTACACTCACTCTTTTCTCATTTTCTCTCCACGTCTTCACTTAGGAGCAAATCGCAACACTTGTTTATGCTTAATCTAGTGTTTTGATGATGTTTGCTTCTTGTTTAGTCCATTTCTCCACTCCCATGTGAAGCGCTACTTCCCCCCTTGTGATTTCATGCATTTGAGTGAGTTACACTCACTCTTTTCTCATTTTCTCTCCACTTTTTCACTTGGAGCAAATCACAACACTTGTCTATGCTTAATCTAGTGTTTTGATGATGTTCGCTTCTTGTTTAGTCCATTTCTCCACTCCCATGTGAAGCACCACTTCCCCTCTTATGATTCCATGCTTTTGAGTGAGTTTCACTCAATCTTCTCTCACTTTCTCTCCATTTCTCCACTTAGGTGCAAATCGCAACCCTTGTTTAGGCTTAATCTAGTGTTTTGATGATGTTTGCTTCTTTCACTCCCATGTGAAGCGCTACTTTCCCCCTTGTGATTTCATGCATTTGAGTGAGTCACACGCACTCTTTTCACATTTTCTCTCCACTTCTTCACTTAGGAGCAAATCGCAACATTTGTCTATGCTTTATTTAGTGTTTTGATGATGTTTGCTTCTTGTTTAGTCCATTTCTTCACTCCCATGTGAAGCGCTATTTCCCCCCTTATGATTTCATGCATTTGAGTGAGTTACACTCACTCTTTTCTCACTTTCTCTCCACTTCTTCACTTAGGAGCAAATCGCAACTTTTGTCCATGCTTGTTCTAGTGCTTGGATGGTTCCTTTTACCTACCTTGCTCATATTTTCTCACATGATGACATTCCGTTTCATGCTTGGTTGCATTCATGAGCTACAAGCATGTGTTTGAGCAAGTCTCACTCA
>BFEA01000678.1:717665-732152 GCA_003427395.1 Chara braunii | reverse complement strand
CTCTCTCTCTCTCTCTCTCTCTCTCTCTCTCTCTCTCTCTCTCTCTCTCTCTCTCTCTCTCTCGTACTAACACACCGTGGCGCGCGTCGGGGGGCATCGGCGGGCAGCGCGATGGTGTTCTTCGCTGGCGTCGGGGGGGGGGTCGACTGCATTGGCGGGCGCGGGCTTCGAAGGCGATGACGAATGCGCCCGTCGGCCGAAGTGAGGCGTCGGGTCGGGCATAGTGAACAATCGGGCGGGAAACTAGAAGCAACACATGAAAAAACAGGGCCGGTAGGCCCGATTGGAACTATTTCAATTGCGGCCCATCTGGGCCGTCGATCCTGGAGATCGACGGCGCAGATGGGCCCCGATTTGAAATTGTTCGAATCGGGCCTACCGGCCCTTCTTTTTCTTTTTTCTTACGTCCACGGCCTCCTTTGGGGGGGAGAAGACCCCCCGCGACGAAAAAAAAAAAAAAAAAAAAGCCCCTCGACGATGCGCTGGGGTCACCCGGTGGCCAACCGGGCGGAACGACCGGCCAGGCGGCCCGGCCCCCCCCCCGGGCGACGAGCCGGCCGCCGGGCAGCCCGGAGTTCAGACTAGAGCCTCGGTCCATTGCGCGTACTCCTTCTCTTGTCTACTCTTTCTCTCCGATCTCTTCTACTTCTATTCCTTTCCCAAAGTGTCTGTACCTCCCTCTTCTGTGCATCATCCTCTGGTATGCTTCAAACTATGGATGTCTTGGTTTGTTGAGTCGAAGTGGGTGATGCTATCTTGGTCATTGACAGGGTCTGTCCCTGTGACGGGGCCTGGTTTGTGAGGCACGACGACCTTTCACCTGACCATGCTAATCTTCTTTTTTCTTTTTCATTTATTAGCGTAAGATTCTTTCTCCATTTATTAGGGCCCAGTGCCCACGGCAATCATACACAAAGTGCAAATAATTCCAGATTCAGGGGCCGCAAAGTCTCCAATCCTTCTCTTTGAGGTTGAGCACCTCCCCTGTAGCCAAAGGCCTCTACAGGCTCAAACGTAAGGTAGTCGAGAAAATATATGCAAAACTTCCAAATTCAACTGCAAGTGGTTAAAGTCTATTAAAGTAATACCGACATCAATACTATGCCCACAATACCACAATTTGAAGAACCCAAAAGAATGCCTGCCAAAATGACAATGTCTACGGCCATACTATTAATACAGGGAGACTATCTACCAATGACTACCATCCCAAAAAAAAAAAAAAAAAAAAAAAAAACACTGACAAAGTACAACAGAGAGAGCGTAAATGATGATCCGCTGCCGAGTTCCCTGTGAGTTGTCTCCATTATGCTGATGTCTGCAAGAAAGGTCCAAACCGGAAGTCTCCAGTGCACGTATCACCAGGGCTGGCTCACCTGTCAGCCCTGGTGCCTATCACTGCTGTTCGGTCCAAGTTGCCTACTAGTGGGTTGAGTGCTGGTCACACTGAGGTAGGATAGTGGGATAGGGGGTGCGCTAGGAGTATTGACGTGAGGATGGGTGGGATGGGGTCTTAGAAGGACACCTGTGGCTYACAGTTCCAGGTGATCACTGTGCAATCACTGACTGACCTCTACAATAACCTGGACTTTGGGAAAAAAAAAAAAAAAAAAAAAAATAGTGACCAAGGAGGGGCAAGCCGCCCAATGCTTCTGGAACCATAACAACCCAGCTTGCCGACTCATCGGCTTTCCGAGTCGCTGCTTCCAGTCTAGATAGATGATATGGCGTAAGTCCTTTTTAATCCTGTTGAGCACTTGCTGTGACGAGGGCAATTCATTGGACAGCATCACGGCTGTGACAAGGGCAATTCATTTCTCTGTCTCCATAGGAGCCAAAGCACCGTGGCTCTGAGTGTTTCATAGACATACGCCCGGGGCTTGGAGAGCCTCAATACTGCTGTGCCTACCG
Source organism: Chara braunii (assembly GCA_003427395.1). Taxonomy (NCBI): domain Eukaryota; kingdom Viridiplantae; phylum Streptophyta; class Charophyceae; order Charales; family Characeae; genus Chara; species Chara braunii. The sequence goes on along the minus strand of BFEA01000678.1, from coordinate 730,241 downwards.
TCTTCACCCGAATAGAACGCCCGGTCATTATAGCTCTATTTGGCACAACCTTTGGTCCAGATGCAGCGATGATGACCGGGCGTTCTATTCGGGTGAAGATGGCAGAAAGATAGATGCAGTTGACCACATACTATCTCCCAATTGCAAAGGCAATGGGGAGTGCACGTTGAGATGTGCCCAAACATCCCTGGCATTTTTGCACCAAGTCCATATATGATGTTGATCTTCCGCAAGGTGCAGTGCTGGACACACTTCACAGAAATGCGTTCCCTGTTTCAATGACAATACAGAAAAGCAGCAGTAGGATCATTATGGAGACCAAAGCAGCCCGGCGTGTTTAGCGACCCGCAAAGAAGGGAGCAGTCGCCAAAACACCGTTAACCTGTCAGTTTGCAAGGTATATCCAAGTACTCCCCACTTTTGAACAATACCCCAGTCAACATCCACCTCAGGTAAGAGCATCAAGTATGCAAGTCTGTATCGTTCCAATTTTAATGGATGCCCCGAAGGACTTTTTTTTTTTTCCTCTGAATTGGTGCAAAGATTCTTTGGTAGGTAGTGCGCTGGCAATAAACAGCGCCATCCTCGCCACAATCTGGTACAAAACGGCCTTTTGGGAGATCCCGGAAAAACACCTCAAACACCTGCGAGCCGCACTGGCAGCCTACTTGTGGAGAAACGACCACAAGCTGACGGGATGTCTGAAAAGGGTGGCATGGAAATATGTATCTCAGCCAAAGAGAGTAGGTGGTATGGGTATTCTAGACCCAGGGGACGAGACCAAAGCTCTTATGTTTAAAGTCATTATCGGTCTGTTCCTCGCAAACGATATCCCATGGCTGCCGTTAGCATACATACAGCTGGCCAGCCTCGCCCCTCCCTCGCACCATGACACTCAGATTCATCCACTTACATCAAGTTACATGGTTCACAAACTCGGCCTGGTCTGTACCTAGCGCCCCTTGCCATAGAAGGGATGGATCAGCTAGAAACAGAGTGAGATGGGACCTCGAACAGGATCCCATGTGGGCAGCAATGCTCAACCTGTGGAGGCAGATGGGGCCAGCCAAAAAGTCTCCCCCCATGAGATGGCAAGAGGTATGGAGGCAGTCTCTGTTTGGAAATCTGGACATCTGCGATGAAAGAGGAGTGCCTCTCTCTCTGGAAACCGGCTCACATTGGCTAACATGGGTGAGGAATGGTCTCTTCACAGTTGGGGATCTCTGAGATAGTCAGAGGGGCACATGGAAGTCTGCACAACAACTACAACCGAACCTGAGATATATTAAGAAAATTCCAGAAAAGCTCGACCTCATCCACCGCGCGATCCCGACCCCCTGGGTGGCTGCCCTGAAGGAAGGACCATCAGTGCACAGTCAAGATTGGGTTGTAAAGTGTAGCTCTAACCGATCCCTATGACCATATTCGGGGTGGGCCACACTTCGGACCAAGGGGTGCGGTTACAGGCCTATGCGCCGGATGTTCCAAGGGCGCGATGGTCTTCCCTGAAAAGGGACCCCAACTCAGATTGTACTCTTCCTGAGGAAGATCTGTCCAGGACCAGGGTAGTGGACACTGGGCACCGAGGACTTAGGTTATTTTGCCTATGAGATGGCCTTCCCGGTCTGTGCACTCCCGTTCGACCCCGAAGAGTGGGAGTGGAAAGGCCACGAACCAGTTCCGATCTGGCAATATATGCTGCGTGGCGGATATAAACACGCACATAAACTTTATGCCTCCACAAGGGCGGTGCAAGACCGGTGGAAGAGGGATTCGCCGCTGCAAGAGAAGAAGCTGCGCTTTATTCCCTGGTCCACCTATGCTCACATAATGCCGACTTTCCACAGGGCCCTGCAATGGCAGATCACACACCGCTGCCTCCCGACCCCAGACCGGGTCACAGCACATACTAAATTGGAACAGGCAGGTGTTCTCTCCCCTATCTGTTCCCATTGCGGGGTGGGAGCACAACGCAGACGTGCAGACCTAGAACACCACCTATTGGCGTGTCCGATGGCGGTGCAGGTGTGGCAATGGTGGGATGCAATGTGGCACGAGCTCTCTGCATCGTCATTCCAATGGAGTGTTGCCCTCATCCTGCTGGGGAAAAAGGAAAACTTTCCTCCTGCATGGACACCCTTCGAGCTACATCGACCCCACGGACGCGGATCCTGCGGCCTCGTCCACGGCCGAGGAGGCCGGCCGCTACCCCGCGGCCTAGGCCTCGCCACGTGCAGGCGGAGCTGCGGGCCCGAAAACGGGGCACGCGCATCGCCTGCGCATGGCGTCCCCCTCCGGAAGCCATTAAAAAAAGAAAAAAAGTGAAATTTGGAGGGGTGGTTTTCGTTGTGTGACAAAAATTTTAAAAAATAGAAAAAAAATAAATATTGATTGATTGATTGTTTTTTTGATTGATTGATTGATTGATTGATTGATTGATTGATTGATTGATTGATTGATTGGTGGGGGAGGTGTCCGGGGTTTGAGTCGGTTTTCTGAATTTTTCTGAAGTCTGACGAAGTAACCTGCTAAGTAATGTCTGAGTTTTTTTCCTGAATCGTGCACATGTCTTGCTTTTTCTCTCAAAGAGGTGAGGGGGACAAGTAGATGGTTGGATAACAAGCGTCCTACTAGTAAAGGGGCTAGCTCGTAGGACGGAAATAGGGCCAAAAAAAAAAAAAAAAAAAAAGGAATCCTCAGCCCCCAGTAACACTGGCGGGCTCCACACTTAAAACGCTGCCCTTGTTCATTAACCTCGGTCCCTTCTGTATTCTCGCTCTTGCAATGTTGGTGAACTTCACTTTCCTCATTACCAATACTGGACAGCCAAATGCTGGCACTCCCATCCCCTGTATAGGGAGGCAGTCAGCTATCTCTACTTGACTTTGGTGGACAACTGAGGACGTAGCAAAGACCATCTGTTATTAGTAATTGGCTATTAAATTAATGGCGTGTGGTTGTTGTTGTAGGCTGGCCGGCTGTTGGTTGGGCAGGGCAGGATGCGGGGGAGGGGCAGGGCAAGGGGAGAGGCAGGCCCGGGAAGTTGTTGCGTGTGTTTGTGCGCGCTCGCGCGCGGGCGCGCGCGCGCGTGTGTGTGTGTGTGTGTGTGTGTGTGTGTGTGTGTGTGTGTGTGTGTGGGCGTGTGTGTTTGGGCGTGTGTGGGTGTGTGTGATGTGTGATGTGTGTGTGTGTGTGTGTGTGCGCGCACACGCATGTGTGTTTGTGCGCGGGCGTGTGTGTGTGTGTGTGTGTGTGTGTGTGTGTGTGTGTGTGTGTGTGTGTGCCGGGGTCCTCTTTACCACACTCCGGCAAGACTTACTGCAGCAGAGCCACCATCTCCGCTACTGCTGTACCCTAATTCCGTCCTACGAGCTAGCCCCTTTACTAGTAGGACGCTTATTATCCAGCCATCTACTTGTCCCCCTCACCTCTTTGAAAGAAAAACAAGACATGTGCTCACCCAAAAGACTCAGACCCCCCAATCCCTCCCCGGTACCTCACTCCGGCAAGACTTACTGCAGCAGAGCCACCATCTCCGCTGCTGCTGTGCCCTATTTCCGTCCTACCAGCTAGCCCCCTTGCTAGTAAGACGCGTAATATCGTACCTTCTCCTTCTCCCACTTTCCTATGAGTAGTAAAGGTCTGGTAATGATAGGGGGAATGGTAGGATAAGAGAGAAGTACAGGTCACTTCTGGATGCAAACAGGGTAGGATGACAAGAATGAGTCTAGCGATGGATTGAGACTAGCAGAGGGGGATGGCAGAAGAGTGGCTGAGGAGGGGTCTTTTTGGATGGATGGGCAAGGGAACGGAAGGAACCGCTGGTGCCCCCCAGTAGTCCCTCCCGGACCCCTGTCCCGACACGGGAATGGAGAAGGAAAATGAGGCTTCAACAACAGACAAACGGCCGGGTACAGGGCGAAGTGGACCATCAGGCATTCAGGGGGAAACCAATCCTTCAGCAGCAAGAATTCGGCGCCTGGTACAGGGTGAAGAGGTTCACCCCCTGCAGCTCAACATCCTGAGCAGACAATCTTCTGAAGACAGCATTCATCTCAGTTTTTTTACCAGAACCTGCACAGTGGCAGGTCTATTTGTGGTTTTTCCCAATGCCCTGCTCAGTCAATCCCCTGGAATCCAGGGTAATCAATGCTGGCAGGGGTCTCTGCATTGTTTATCCGATTCCAGCCTGTATATGGGACACTGGACCCGTTTTCCAGCAGGTGACGCTCCCCACCAATAGATGGAGCCTCTCCCCGAGTGGTAGTGGTGTCTGCTCTTATCAGCGCAACTATCATCGGCGGGGGTTAAAAAAAAAAAACAAGAGACTAAAAAAAAAAAACAAGAGACTAGCAGATTCCCCGAGAGCAACAGGGTCGCTAGACTAGGACAAGGAAAGATTATAACCCGAAACTGGACTTTGTAAAGGTTGTACCGTTGGGACGCGAGACCCGGTTTCCAGCAGGTGCCGCTCCCCACCAATAGATGGAGCAGCCCAACAGTCGAGGCCTCAATCCTGGTGGCTCTCTTGCCGCTGCTGGGGTAGAGGCCTCACAAGAGCGCTTAAAAAAAAAAAAAAAAAAAAAAAAATCTTTTTCTTTTTCTTTTTTTTTTCTCCCCCCTTTAAACACACTCTCCGATCTATTCGCGGGGAGCAACATGTGCGCTGGGAAACGGGCCCAGCGTCCTTTATAATGAGAATACAATGATGAGAACTGATGATGATATTATGATGATTTGAAGTTTGAACTGTAGTTTAGTCACTTCTTTGATTGCACAAGAATATGCAAGAAATTGGAAAATTCCCAAAAAAAAAGACATCATTTCGTCAAATCTGTGGATCTATTTTCCAACAAATTGAAAAATGCAATTATGTGAAAGAAATTCGCACTAGTTGTTCAGGTCGAAACAATCGTAGACTGAACCCTTAGCCAATGGGAATTGAAAATTGACGATGGCCCAGTGGGATTGAATTCATTGATTGCTTGGCCCATTTTCGCTTAAGAAAGGCGCTTAAAAAAGAGGTGCCTTAGATTAAAGAAAAGAGGTAGAGGTAAAGAAACACAGTTACACTGACCAGGGTCATGCGACCTTTCGACCACGACAGGCATTCGACAAAATAGGAGCGGTCACACAGCCGAAACAGAAGTCCAGTACAACAAGGTTTCAATTAGAGAAAGCAACAACCCAAGAGAACCGCGAGAACAGTCTCGAGAATCAGCTATCCTCCCCACTCTCTCCCGAAACTGATCTGCATCATTCCCCCTTTACCCGTACCGGAGCAAACTCCGGAGCCATGAATGCTGAAGAGGACAAACAAAACACTTAAAAGTATTTATAGTCTTATTGCAAGCTAACTGCCTACTAGCGTTGCCGTAAACCGCCAAGTACTATCGCGAGTCCACGAAAATTTTGTAACAACAGATCCAAAAAACTGGTCAGAGAAACCCTTGGCCCGGTACTCTCACCTCAGTGTCAAGACCTGCTTGGGAATTTCTCCCCGTTCGGTAGTGTTCCGATCTATCCTGTATAACCATCCGGTAATAGCTTCCATTTTTTGCTTACGGTCGGACCACGACCGAAAATCTTGCCCCGATTTCAGTACCACAGGGCCTTCTCCCCAGATCGAATCCTCGTTCTTGGTCCTTTGGGTACTGCTTAAGAAGGGGTAGCACTGCTTGATTTTCATCCGACAGCCAACAAAATCCCAAACACCCATTTTCTCATATGTACGTAACAAAGAGAGTAAACGGGGGTGACATCCCTCAAATTTCCTCCGAATCTCATTGGCCCTCCCGATAGACTTCCTATTACCTTTTTCGTAGGCTAAAATGATTGAAACATCGTCCATCAATCTCACTCTGAATACCAACTTCCTGTCATTACCCAAAGAACAGAGAAACCGCCACTCAGCATGCGCACACAAAATGCATGCTAGTGGCGGGCTAATATTCTTTTCCATTGGAATACCAATTACTTGCCGCAACAGAACATCAGTCGCTCTGGTGTAAGTGTGACACAATTCAAAACGGATGAATTTACATAAATCTCGCAAATTGACCGCCCACCACTTTTCATATTTCTTCTCTCCAAAGGAGGCACCCTTCCCTCTAGGATTTACTCTCACTGTACTCTTATCTGGAAAACAACTAACGAGCCAATCCAAAGAATCAAGAATTTCTTCGTGGGGCAGTTTGGTAAACATATCTTTAATGTCATAACTTGCCCCCATTGCTCCACTTTGCTTGTAGGCTCGACGTACCTGTTCATTAGCCGTCGAAATCCTTTCCGCCAGTTGACTAACTGTCGGCATGTTAAAGTGGCACGACTTTGGAATTGAGTTAAGAAGCAAATTCAACGCCTTGGAAACTTTTTTACAAATACGATTAGTAGGTTCGCTAAAGGTCGGGCATATGGGGCGAAAGCGAGACAAGTCCTTTTGTTTAGGCATTACATACGTGTTCCTTGCTTTCCCTTTCACATCCCATTTTCCCAATTTAGCGAGACCCATTGCTTCGAAATCCTGCCGCGACGATATCCAAGTGTCCTTCTCCTTCAGATCGCATACGACATACCCAGAGCTACGAACAAACATATCGCCCATCGCCATATAGTACAGATATGGGCACATTACCACAATTTCCCCTGGATTGCGATCAACTAGGGTGAAAATCAAATCAGCAAACCTGCGCTTAATATTCAGGACATCTTCCGTCGAGATCTCTTTATCCCTAATAACATTCTGATTCATGCAGGAACTCGCTTCCTCCTGACTAACATGAAGAATACATTTCACGTCAGGCTTCCAATTTGACAACGACTCAGACAATTCTTTCATCAGAGACACATGGCGGAACTTCCCATATGCTTTAGGAATATTCCTACCATTCTACATTTCTGCCGGCAGTCCCTCCAATTCACTTACCCGACATCTAATGTGACCCTCGTGTCGAGGGAGATTGTACCCTCTGCATCTGCAGGCCAACACTTCACTTGCGGCGGCCTTGCGATGATTGCAGAGAATGTTAGCGATGCTCCGATTTTTAGTCCACACCACCTTGACTTCTCTCTTATAGATGTCCTTAATCATAGTAGGGAACCCTGTACTATCGATCTTCGAATCACATAATCTGCGTACCCCAGACAGACTAATCCTGTCATCAAATCGTACCCGTATGACGAGCTTACAGCCTAAGTTAAAACCATATCCTAATCTGATCTCATTGAACAAAATGCGCCTCAGTTGCAACCGAGTAGCTTTTGAAGAAAATTCATTGGTTGCATCAAGAAGCTCAACCAAAAATTTCAAGTCACGAGAACGTAGGGTAGCCCGCTTGCTACGTTGCTTTAGAATCGAAATCAAGAAGGAGTGGTTCCTCTTAGAATGTTTTTTCCATCGTTTCAAATGCAAGACTTCAATAGTCCCTCCTTGCTCCACCTCCTTCTTACTCTGCCGCAGTAACTTCTAACATCCGTTTACGCGTACTAGCGAGTTCCCGTACACCCTCTTGACGTTCTTCCACTTATCGCACCATGTATTCCCACCCTCCGACTGCAAAACGAAAGCTCGCTTTCCATGTTCCTCTTGATTACAGAAGGTTTGAAGAACCTTCACAGAGTCGTCAGTTCTCTGGTCTATCCGTAGTCTAATAACTAACGACTTGTTGTAACTAACTTCACGAGCCTTCTTCTTGCGAGATCTCTTCTTTCCCGTGATTCTCTCTTTCCTCTCTCGGCGTTTCTTCCTCGATTGTCTTTTCTTTTTCCCTGCCCTTGCTTTCCCTCTCGTGTTGAGGTTGGGCGACCAGGTCCGGATCAAAAAATCTTTGAAGTTAACCAATTCATCAGCGAAATCGAGAAAGACAGGAATTAAGACATAATTTTCAATGCCGAACTGGTCCAGCCACCTATGGAAATGCGACGACGATGAATCTACATGTCGACTCTTACCCCTATGCTCAGAGCATCTAGTATTTAACAGGTGCTCGGTTTTTCCAACATAGGTAGCTCGACACTAGGGGGAAACTCCAGCGTATACGCAACAGTTAGGATTATCAAACACTTTTGGATTTCGAGATAGCACATCCGTCCAATAACCGATGAACTCTTCTAACCAAGGAATACAACCACGTAATGCAAGGGTGATAATAATCCAACGAAACAGACTCTCTACATTCCGATCAACCAGAGAGTGAGACCTTCGTCGATAAGCTAAAGAGCGACAACATTCCCAAAGCTCAGCGTTCGTTTGACCTCTTCATGCAATATTCACGTTCTCCTTGCAGGGTGAGTCGTCGGTTGTCCCGGCTTCGTTGTCAGAAGAAGAGGAGTCGCTGGTCGTAGCAGATTCCTCGTTGCTCTTTGCGTAGTCCGGTACACCATCCTTTGTGCCTTCGTAAGCTACTTGAGCTTTCTTTTCTGCCAAAGCCATTACCGCCTGCCCTTTACGTACGTATGGTAAGCCTTCCCTCTTACACATTTTCTGTATCACGCGGTAGTCCAAGCCGTCCAAATGCTCTGCCGTGTCTTTTACGAGCTGTAGACGAGACCCATCCCCACATCCTGCTACCGCTCCCTTTACTTTAGGTTCATTCTTCTCTCGAAGTTTCTTCATCGTCACCGGCTTCAAGGTGGTTTTCATCTTCTTAGCCGACTTCCCCCGCGAGGACTTCGGAGGCAATTCCCTTGCTCGATGTATCTTTAGCGGAGTGACGTTAGGACTTGATTGCGAAAGTGAGTCTTCTTCTTTCGTGGCGGTAGATGTCCGCTTGCGCTTTTCAGTCAGATGAAGCAAGCGAGTGCGTTGGCTGATATCTGAAACCCTGTCGTCAGAATCAGAGGTCATTATGTATGTTCTCCAATGATGCTTTCCTCTTCTGGAAGCCTTCCGATATCGCCGATGCCTCCGCTTGAACTCAAGCGAGCTGTCGACTTCCACGTGCTTCATTGCTCCCCCCCACCTTTTTGCGAACTGGAGATCAATTTTTTTTTTCAATCTCTCGTCATTCTCTTGCTGCTCCCTTCTACACTTTTCTTCCTTCTTTAACCTTCTCGCCTCCTTCTCCGCCTTCTCTCGTTTCAACTTGACCCTATCCTCCTCCTCTTTCTTTGCTCTCTCCTTCTCCTCGCGTTCTGCCATCAACAAACTGACCAAGTCCTTAACGCTATCCTTTTCATCACTTCGATAACTACGATATTTCAGATCCGCCGACGGTGATCGTTTAGCGGATTCCCAGCGTCTTCTCACAGGTGATGTTGACCTTCCGCGAACAGGCCCGGATGCCCCAGCTCCTCCGGATACACCTGTCTTGCCTTCATACTTTTCCTTCCAATACGCTCCGGAATCTCTAGCGTAGTGACTCGGCAGATGACAACTGTAGCAGGTCTGCGGATTCCTTCGAGTGCCGTCTCCGTCTCCACTCCCGCTAGGTTGACTTGATGACGCCATAGCACACCCTTACTGGTTCGGGGGTTTGACTCCCCTAGTCCGCGCCAAGTAGTCACCGCCTCCGGGACGATGCGTACTGCGTCAAAGACTTGACCACCAAACGAGGTATCGATCTCCCGATGGTTACCAATTGCTGTACAAGAGGTAAGAAAAAGAAAGAAAGGCACATTAGCCTCGCCTGATCGGCGGAATTTGCACGGTTTGGAGGGCACTTCAGTAAGTCTGTGCAAATCAGAATGAAGTTATGACCCCTATCCCTTTTGATGATTCCAGAAGTCGTTTTGATACACGATATTACCTTGTGTCTATTTTATTTCTTATTTTTGGGGCGACTGTTTGAGTCATAGGATTAACATAATAAGGATATTATTTCTTTAAATAAAAAGATTCCCCAAATACCTAAAATAAAAAGAACCATTGAATATATCAAATATTTCTTCAAATCCATAATTTAATATTTGTATTTGTCCGTCGCATGTTTGTTGATGTGCAGGCAAGCACCATTTGCAGCAGGGGTCCTATCATGGCCTATGCTGCCACGTGTCAGCAGGACGTTGATTTAGAACGGGTTTTTGTCGGTTCCATCAATTTCTGCCCAGCTCGGCTCACTCCCAACAAGGACCTCGCTCAGCAGGTGAGAAGAACAACTATCCTACCCTCAGTACATTTTGCAGGGGCTCCTTTTTTTTGCCTGGCCGTGCAAGCGTCGCGACCGTCAGGGTCCGGGGCCGCTGTTGCTGAATTTCATAAACGGCCTGCCGACCCGACCATGGTGATGCCTTGGTGAACATAACCATACAGCAAACGACATCACGGAAGGGGTTGCACCGTTGCACACGTCGATAACCAGAAGCACGCTGGCCTTCAACAATGCATTCTTTCTTTGCGTCGTTTGCAACCATATTATGGTACAAGATTGCTTTCTGGGCTCTGAACTGTGAACAACTGACCAGACTACAACAAGAAGCAACGGCGGACGCGGCATGTTTTGAAACCCTACGGGCAATGAAAACTCGCGCCGGCAATGAAACCACATGCCAACTCGAAATGAGCAATTTCGATCCAAAATTATCCGTTGGCCTTTTTTTTTCCCTCTGACACCACGACCGCCCCCTGTACTATGACAACCAACTGCCATTTCGTCAAAATAGACATTTTTTTATTTTTTGAACGGGATTGGAACTGAGTTTTTTGGCCGAAAACTCGTCCAAATTTGCTGCTCCTGAGGGTCCAGCGCTCTTAAAATGCTTCCCCCCCCCTCCCCCCGCCCCCCGGGCACCAAATTCATTTTTTATTGCAGATTCGGGGTCCTCTAGGGTAGTGCAGCACAACCCTACCTTCCCCAAAAAAAAAAAAAAAAAAATCCTTGCTGGGTTTTTGCATCGCCCGGTTTCGCCGGGCGGAACCCCCCGGGCCCAACCGGGTGGCGGCCCAGCCTAGTCTTTTTTTTTGTTTTTTTTTCCCTATTGCCGTGTTTTGCTGAGGACAGTAACGCCCTTTGGCAGACTCTCAAGTGTACCCAATGTTCTGTGCAGTGTGTATGTCTTTGCTTTTATCCTTTTCTTTGTTTTGTGTTTTGTTTTTTTTCCATCGGGTACCAGAAAAGAGAATACAATGGGACCCAGGCTCGGTAAAACTGGGTGCGCAGTGAAATTCAGGGTCGGCAAAAACAGGCTCGGAGGTAGTGTGCAGTTTATTTCTAGTATTGCCTGTCTGCAATGTGCAGGAGATTTCTAGAAAGATGTTGATGCCTACTGCTTGGGTTGTGTTCTGTGCGCAGGTGGAGACCACCCTACATGAGACAATCCATGCCCTGTTATTTAACACGCCAACGTTCCAGTTCTTTCGTTACCCTAATGGTATGTTGCTATGATATGGTCGCAAAAAAAGCGTTATCGTGGAAATCATACGGGTAAAAATTTTAAAAATCTTCTTTTTTTTTTTATAGAAAAAAACAGTGGCTAAAAAATATTCTAAAGCTTACATCATTCGTAAAGTCTGTTAGGAACATAATAAATTTATAGTGCATTATATAATTGCTTTCTTAGAGCGAATAAGAGAAAGTCCTATCCATCGCGAGAGCGGCGGCGTGCTCTACCAGGCTCTTCCCTTCCACCAGTGAGACTTAGGGCGTCGTTCGACACTCCTCGGGGACGCGATTCCGAGGATTCCGTCGTCGTTCCACCTGTCCTCTGAGATGAAATCGGAAATGAAAATGTGAAAACACTCCGAGGACAAATCCTTGGGCTCCGAGGATTTCCCAGCCAAATCGTCCTCGGCTCCAAAGGGCCTCGCGAGGTCCTTTGGGGCCCGAGGATCCGTGTTTCACGGAGAGGAGAGGGCATGCACGTAGAGAGACGATACAACCGAGAATTCTGATCGTGGCAGCACCCTATTGGCTGAAAGCCTGAAGCACAACTTTTTTTCTTTTTTTTTCCCTTTTATTTTTCTGACATTGCTTCGAGGATGAGTCCTAAAACCGATGCTCCGAGGATGAGTGGAAGGAAGACGACAAAAAAACTAAACTTTTCCGAGGATTCATCCTCGGAGCCCGAGGATGCCCCGAGGAGTGTCGAACGACGCCCTTATTGCTTGATGATTAAACCACCAGTACCACTTCGGAATAATGAATGCTGTTCAGGGGGTCCTTCAGCCCCAACAAAGGGAAGCTTTGCCAATGGGCGCATGTTTTTCTTTTGTGACTCATTTCACTGAACTTGCCACCGCTGCGGAAGGAAAAGGAGCTGAGCGGACTCTTCCCAGAATAGAAAAGGGGATAGAACCATAAGGCCCTGATTAATGAAACCTCCACCCTGACACCACTGCCGGCCTGAGTTACGAACGCCTTTTCAAACTCAGGCCCTGACACAGTCGCCGAAGACCTGTTTTTCGTGCCTTTAGGAACTCAAAACATGCCGCATCCGCCGTTGTTTCTAATAAAAAACTAGGCTGGGCTGCCGCCTGGCCGGGCGGGCCCTGGCCAGTTGGGCCCGGGGGGGTCCGCCCAGCCCGGGCAACGCAAGAACACAGCAAGGATTTTTTTTATTTTTTTTTTGAAGGGCGGGGTTGTGCTGCGCTACCCTAGAGGACCCTGAATCTGCAATAAAAAAGTGAACTTCGGGGGGTGG
>BFEA01000678.1:665362-677225 GCA_003427395.1 Chara braunii | reverse complement strand
TCTCTCTCTCTCTCTCTCTCTCTCTCTCTCTCTCTCTCTCTCTCTCTCTCTCTCTCTCTCTCTCTCTCTCTCTCTCTCTCTCTCTCTTTTTGCATGTTCGGGATTTGTGTTCGACAACAAGCAATTCAATGAAGGCCTAGGCATAGTCGGGTATGATGAGGTCGTCTATGGCATTGAAGGCAGAGCATGCATACGGGGGCGCTGAGGTTCAGTGCCACTTGTGCATGCCACCTTGCGGGGTCCGTTAGCCTTCCACAATGACAAACGGCTTCGAAAGTGGACGACGGCAGATCAGGCGACAATCGGGGTCTGCGGATCGGTGCATACGCAGAGGTAGACGGTGAGGGCCTACTGGATAACATTGGTGGCAGATGTATCACTGTCAGTCGTCGTTGTCTGCTGAACGAAATGTAGGGGCAGAGTACAGGTGTCCTTCTCGCCCGCCACCCCTAATCGCACATATATACAACACCTCACCAAGATCGTCCACATGAGCGGCCATAGACCTCCCCCTCATCTGCCATCGTGTACACATGGTCGTCTCGCCACATCAAGGTCGACCTCGCTTACTCGCCTGCCATCCTCGAGGTTGGTGCCGCGCAAGATTGGCATCTCGTGCTTCGCCTTCCGTCTGCATGCAAGCGTCGCGTTGCCTGCCGGCCGCTTGTCAACCGCCAACCGCAAATCTAGCACACCACGACGATTTTCGCTCCATTGCCCTCAAGCTTTTTTTTTGTCGTCTGCACGAACAAGTATCGTGGATCGCCTTCCGCCTTTCATTCTTTCGTGTCGCTTGATCGCCGCCTTCGTCGTCAGAGCTGCACAAATCGTCTACCATCCGTCGCACTCACGTTCTTCGCCGTCTTTTCCGGCGCCAGCTCTGAAGTGCGCGCATTGTCGGAGGCAGCTGTCTACGTTCGCGTTGATAATCCAACACCGATATTCCACGCAGATCGCCACGTCAGCAACACTGCTCTCGGCGCGCTCGCGGTTTAGTGATCATGGCTGACCGACTGCGTGATCGGGGCCTTTTCTGCACGATTACAATCCCGGACACGTTAGCAAGGCAGGACAGGCCATTCCGTAGTTGACGTCGTCGTTACGCGGCGGTGATCGTGGCAGGAAGAGGGACATCTATGAAGGGGACACGCCTATGACGCATAAGAAAGGACGACATGCCGCCAAGAAGAGGAAGGTTGTTAAAGAGGGCCCTTCAACGGAAGGCAGCGTGAGGGAGGAAGAATGGGTGAGGGATTCTCATGTCGCCGACGATGACGATGACTTCGTGGATGACAATGACATGGACGCTGTCAGACAAGCGTCGGTGCGAGCACAAGGGGGGGTGCGAATTAATGAGCCCCGCCCGCAAACTGTTCCTCAACCCCACAAGGGGGGGGGACCTTCGTAGGGGTGATGGAGTCATAGATGTGGACACCGTTGGTGCGCCGAGGGAGGTGCAAGGCAAGGGAACTCCGCAGACGGCGCGCATGGGGGCCCCCCGGGGGAGCAGTGCGAGGACACGTTTAACTGCGTCGCCTGAGGGGCAGCAGTCGGGACGGGTGCCATCAACCCCAGGCACACCACGTGGGCAAACACCTCCAGAGGGGGGAGGGGCTGCGAATGCAGCAGTACAAGGGAGCGTCAAGGGGACACAACGACAAGACATGGTGGACACGCACGGCGGTGCAGTGGCGGGATCTTTGAGAGTGGTGGTGACTGCAGCACCTGGGGAGAGCGGTGGGGATGGCGACGACGATGAGCCTTTGGAATAGGCAGCGGCGTGGGAATGCACGAGAGGGGATCGTCGGATCGAAGTTGCGACCAGGTTGTGGGTGGACGACATGAGGTCTTGGAACAAGACAGAGGGCAATGGACTCTTCAAGCTGATCTAGGTAGCGCGACTGTATTTGCTGGCCATCGCTAGGGGAGTCCCCCCTCCCGACATCTGTCGAAGTTAAGCCCTCCCACACTCCAGCATCCCGCAACACAAAATCGAGGACGACTCGCAGCTGCAGGCAGCGAAAGACAAGGGGATCAAAGTGCAGAGCATCGCCTTATGCATCATCCATGGGTGGATCTTCAAGTCCACGAGTCGGTCCCGGGGCTACCACTCCGCGTATGGGTACGTTGTGAGGATACCCGGGGAGAGGCTCCTGCTGTTCGTTGTAGCCAAGGGCCACGGCGCCTGTCACTCGCCGCGCCCGCTTCCGAGGTCTTCAGCGATCAGCAGGGTGAGAAGAGGTCGTAACGCCCGTTGATCATGCGTCACCACAAGACCTCATTCATTATGACTAACAAATGCAGCAACAAGTGAAAATAAAACTCTTTCCACCGTGGTCAGCAAATACATCAGCAAATGAATACAAGGTCCAATAGAACTCTTACTGTGATCAGCGAAAACAAGGGGAAGTGAAATCATGGCCCTTTTCACTGTGATCAGCGTGCACAACAGCGAGTGAAAACAATGCCCTTTCATATGAGGACTGGGGAGTTAACACTCGTCGATTCAGACCTCTTTCATGATGACTTGTACAAGCACACACACCTCGGAGTGCTGTCAGGAAACATACAGTTGTCTTTTTTTTGTCTAYTRAACAATAATAATTAATGTTTGCATAAATGAGTAATCATCGGCCTACTCACTRGCCTTTCYGYGAGCAAGCCCTCACCGTTTGGGTTCGAAGTGTGTGAGTATGCAGAAAAGATCATGTCAACCTTTGAGCGYTGYTCGAATGACCGTTTGGAAAGGACCTKWAGAGTACGCTTCCACTGTTGCCCACTCATCCGCTCTCACACAGCCTGTTTTAGAAGCTAAACTATCCAATAATGAGAAAATAATTTAAAACAAAACCCGATTTGAAAGCCCACGCTAGCCTGTTCAATTGCAGTGTAGCCAGTACTCGTTTGAGAAGGCCGCTCATAGCGCCGACCAGTTGACTTTTGTCTCATCCGAGAGAGGTTCATGCTTCATCCGCATCTCGTTTTCACGGTCTCTCTCTTTCTGTAGTGTTTCTCTCAGTCATTCTCAGCGCAGAGTTTCCCTCTCTCTCCTTTCTCTCTCTTTTCTCTCTGTATGTGTGCTGCCTGTCTCTCCCTCTCTCTGTCACCTCTTTGCGTTAACAGTCTCACTCTCCTCTTTCTCTTCCTGAGCAGTGTCATGAAGGTGGCAGTTCACGTTATAGGTGGAAACGGTCAACACCATTCAGCTTAAGCTACAACTCTCATCAGATCGGGAATAATATAGCCGATCTCCTCAACGAGGAGATACCAAGTTTCAGACATATCAAAAGAAAAGAAAGAGATATGCATCCGTCCAAGGTGGTAATGGCTGACCTCATTAGTAAAAAGCAACAAGCCTCATACCCACCACGTATGAACATGGGATGTACCCGCTCGTAGCAGAAATGCCTGATCCCATCAATGTAAAGCAGCGAGTCTCGTTTCCAMTGGGTGTAWAGGTGSYGTGTGCCTGCTCGCAGCGGGAATGGCCGATCACGTCAGCGTAAAGCCACAAGTCTCRTTTCCACCGGGTGTACAAGTGGCATGTACCTGCTCGCAGYAGAAAYGGCTGATCACYGAACYGAGCCTCCTGCCCGAGCAACGGGAAAGCGCAATTAGTCGATCGGGGAGCTGTTCTYGCGAGCGAYCGGAACGCCTGACTAGCTGAAAGGCAGATCTAGGRGCCAGCGCTTTCACTAATCACTCTCATTGCCACTCCCGATCMTGCCCGATCGCTTAAACTCARSCCTACCGCACCTGGCCTTCATTCGAGTCCYACCAGCGAGCTCATGACGAAGGCACCGRCATTCAGACTCAACTGGGCTGATAAAACCCCGTCYGTAGTACAAGGGGCGTCAGTTCACTCCCCCTCAATGTCCCTATCACCACGTCGCCTATCGCTGTGCACGCCGCGCCTTCGARGCCCCTTTCACCCTCTGTCTTACTGTTACTTCCCCTCTCTTGTTGACTTTCACGCCTGTTTCACTGCTYCGCAGCTCTCGCCTCATATTTGGATGCACCTRGTCGTTTCCAGAGCCAGGTGCATTAATCAAAATAAATAAGTATAAATAAAAATCAGCTCACTTCTCCTCAGATACTCTTCCCCCTCACCGACCWGTCCGATTGATRGACCCCCTTCTTCAAGCCGCTTAGCTAGTAATTTCTTCGCTGATCAACASAGGGACAAGCACCCGAGCTCCRCGATCGTTGGGCACGTTGAATGCCTCCCGTCAACTGCTAATCCGTAGTGTACACCTTSAACACTCCCTCCTTTCGTATCCTCCATGCCCCACCGGGCTGTTCAATCTGTGCATGAAGTACTGGCGGGGACTGTGTACGCCTGGCACACTTTCCCTTCTCCCCCGTTCTCTACCCCTCGACCGTTGTATCTCTGACGCCCCGCATCCGCCTGCCAACCGAGCTTTCCGCGCGTACACTTTCCGCGCTGCGGACGCCTAGCACGCTCCGCATTCGTTCGCTTGCCAACTGCCTCCTCCCGTGCTCTCCCCTCGCCCGCGGTGCAACCGCCTGAGCGCCGATGCCTCCACTCCGAGCTTCGTGTCGCGGGTACACCTTGCTCACTTGTCCTCAGATACTCTTCCCCCTCACCGACCAGTCCGATTGATAGACCCCCTTCTTCAAGCAGCTTAACTAGTAATTTCTTCGCTGATCAACACAGGGACAAGCACCCGAGCTCCGCGATCGTTGGGCACGCTGAATGCCTCCCGTCAACTGCTAATCCGTAGTGTACACCTTGAACACTCCCTCCTTTTGTATCCTCCATGCCCCACCGGGCTGTTCAATCCGTGCACGAAGTACTGGCGGGGACTGTGTACGCCCGGCACACTTTCCCTTCTCCTCCGTTCTCTACCCCTCGACCGTTCTATCTCTGACGCCCCGCATCCGCCTGCCAACCGAGATTTCCGCGCGTACACTTTCCCCGCTGCGGACACCTAGCACGCTCCGCATTCGTTCGCTTGCCAACTGCCTCCTCCCGTGCTCTCCCCTCCCCCGCGATGCAACCGCCTGAGCGCCGATGCCTCCACTCCGAGCTTCGTGTCGCGGGTACACCTTGCTCACTTCTCCTTTTTTTTTTGACCGTCTTCCCTATATGGTTCCCCAGTCCACCCGAGCGTGGACCTCGGCCCAGTCCCGGCCCGTAGGCCTTGGCAGACTAGAGGTATAAAACGGGCTCAAAGCTCCCAGGCCCAGCGCCAGTGCAGCGCCATATAGAGCCCCAGCGGCCTGCAGCCGATACCGCTGTTACTCCGGRGAGGTRGAATCCYAGGTRACTTAGTATGCCCCAACAGTCCCAACTGGTYCACCCTTACCACTCTSTTTCRGTATCAGAATAGCATGTTGCGTTCGCTGTGAGTCTCCACTGTCGACAGAGAGCCGYTGCGGCAGGTTTACGCCGATGTAAGAATATAGGACCGGAGTGATCATGAACCAGGCCTATTACCGCGACGTAGCCGATTTGGACCAGATCAGTATTACACACCAAGACKTGCCATAGGAGCATCGTATCAGCATCAGCCRTGAGGTAATACCACACCARCGCCAGGAGTGACGAATCTGCARTCRTACCAGTCTTAGGCCGCCGCACCGAYGCTAATTATGAAGTTCAGAATTGCAACAATCCGCACCGTGCCAGTGTCGTCCTASATCCGAACCCGAGTCGACCYGCTGCTCTAGTTCCGGACCTGTCGTAAAATGYTRTAGCAGTTCCGGACCTGAGAGTTAATCACCGCGGGAGCYTTAACCARCGCAAAACCTGAAATAAGCTGATGCCGAACCCACAYYGAGCCTGAAACAATTGYTGTAACGGTGCCGGTTCCRAACCYGAACTRAGCTACCGYGGTGGTTCCAGACCTGAAAATAAATCACTACGAGGGTTCTGACCCTGAAAACGAGACGCCGTAGTGGCCTCATGCCTGAAACACACTGACGCCGGCCCCATACCGAACCAGAAATATACCGCTGCAGTGGCWGRAGGCSTGGAAAACAAACTRYCGTCAAGGTTCCAAACCYGGAATAACTGTCGTAGTGGCCCCGGTCCTGAGAATAAATCACCGCAGCTATCCCAAACCTGAAAATAAGTCACCGTAGTGAAACAACTGTCACCGGGCCCATACCGTACCTGARGCACGTCAGACACCGTAGGACGTAGCCACTCYGTAACATCCCTCGTACCCGCAACGAACCAAACATCATAGTCGACCCAAGGTAGCACCTGTCCATGCGTCTCCCGCTCTCARAACATCCCAACTGTGGTAGTGTTAGTAATCAAGCAAACCAGCGAAAGCGATGCAGGGAACCTCAACCATCGGCAGTAGTGAAAACTGTTAAAATCCGGGGAAAATGTTCAATCCGGGGTCAGGGCTGATGGCGGGTAATCGAGGCGAAATTAGGCCAATCTCCCAATAATCATGGGTTCCCGTCCCTTTCATCGTTTTTCATCATTCTTCCATTTCCTTAATTCTATTGTCGGAAATAGTAAATCAACTGTAAGTTCCCCAAAATTAGATTCCGAGAAAGTTTAAATAAATGGCCGAATTCCTTCTGTTTCTTTTCTCTTTTACCATTTTTAATCTCTTTCTATGTTTTTAATTTCATTGTCGGGAATCATAAAATAATAAGGGTAAACCCCCTTGAATTAAATGCCGTGAAAAATAAAGAAATTAAGGGATATTATGTTTTTCTCTTCTCCCGCACTGGTCTTAATCCCTCTTCCCCATCTTTAGTTAGGGTACTAAAATAGACAAACAATTGAGGCCTCATTTCGGCCACGGTCGTATGCTGCAAAAACGTTGCAGTGAGGTTAGTCCCCGCGATGCCCCCTTGCGGCCGGCCATTCGAGGCCTAGCCTCGGATCGGGATGAAATGACGGTCCCTAGATATGCCGGGAGCGGCTACCCATTTTGCCATCCCTGAGGGTTACTCGTAAGGTTCAGTGCGCCCAAATCTGGGGTGCCCTGAGTTCCCCTAATTTTTGTTGCCTGGTCATACCAGAGTACCGTCAAAACACGGACTTGTCCCTGAGCCTAAGTCCCCAAACCGCAGATTTCAGGCGGCGCACTGCTTGTGGCCGCCTGACAACGTGCTCAACCACAAGGCAACGGACATTGTCCGCGTCATATGGTTTGGAGAGGACCGGCGCACTTGTGTCAGCCTCGCTGTCTACCACATCACACTGGAGATGGACATGATGCTCCCCATTTGGTTCGTCGGCGCGAATATCGAGGACAGGCACGAGGACGACGAGTTGGCATGCTACCAAGAGGTGAACGTGCAGCGCTTGGTGGGTGCCTTCACGAGTGCCATCACTCTGTCGGAGGGGATCGACGGCGAGCACGTCTCGTACAACAGGCTGAAGAATGTCGCCAAGGTTGTGAGGGTTCTACTTGTAGCAACGATGTGGCGCATGGTTCATGGGGATGAGGGGGGATGATCTGCGTTCCCATTTCGACACATTCTTGTTCGTTCAGCTCACCTCGAAGCCGACACTGGTGGTGTCCATGCATCGGTCGTTCGATGGTCGTTGCCATATCCTTCAGGCAGCCACTGTCATCTCGGAGAGGATGGGTAAGCCCGCCATGACGTGGGCAGACCCACCTGTATATATGCCGGACTGGGCATCCTGCGGCATCACTTTCGGACATGACACCACTCTTTCGTCGCCAATGGATGCTAAATTGTTGGACTTGTTTGGCATTGCCCCCCCAGAGGAGGAGAAGATAAACCTGTTAGCGAGAACAACAGTGGAGAGGGATAGACAAGTGAAGCTGACGTTGCGAGACAACGCCAAATGATGCTTCGTCAGGGGCGTCGGGCCCGGCCGCGGAGTGTGCTGCCTCGCAGGGGACGAAGGATGGTCGGTGGTCGGTTGCTCACTTTGTGCTTGTGCGGCTGGTCACACACGTTGGGGGTGTCGACGTCCCCTCTTAAGGTGGGGGGGGGAGTGTCATCATGTGTGATGGCAAATGTCAACGGATTTGTGCATTCTTGGGGTCTGTGCCAGGGTGCAAGCTCTTAAATCCTGCACCATGTTTTATTTTTTAGCCATGCACAAATTGTTGGCGGTTTTCAACCACGGGACTTTGGTCTGTTCACAAGTGCAAGTGTATGGTCTTTGTGCGAGCGTCATGCATGCAATTTGTCATGTAATGAACGCCTTTCGATTGTCTCGCTTTGCCATGCATGATTTGCCATCGAAGACGACCTTTGTGATGTATGCTTTCCATGACATTGGGTGTTTGTTGCGCATCCATTTGTTTTAAGGATTGTTCGTGTTCGTGTGCCATGCGTTCCTTAGATTCACCGCTCCCTTTCTCGTCATTGTCCAACTATGTTTATTGTGTGTCGAAAAAGAGGACGTCGTGCATTGGCCACTGATGCTTGTATGCAGGAGATGCCCATCACACGTTCGGACACGCACACGCCAAAAGATGCAAAATCATTTGCGGTTACAACACTAAATCGCACATGCACTTTTCGAGTAGACAGGCACACAAACGCAACACGAAGGCGCACATGCATGCTTCAGAATCACCTCGACCCGCAACATAATGCTATAACGTGTTAAACAGAACCAATAAATTCATAAAATGACAAGAGACGAGAAGAACTTAGGAAAAAAATAAAAATGTAACACAATCAAATAACAATTTATATAACGTGTTGAAAAAGCACAACGCACACCACGCCACGTCATCAAAAACATCAACATACGGTCGTGTGCAACAAAAGTTTATGAATTGGATCTGAGAAAAATCAGAATTTCCGACAGAGGGGCCGAATGCCACGTGCGGTAAGGAGTACCGACAAAAAACAATACGACCGACAAACATACGAACCGGCGCATGGCTACGACGAATGCGAACAAAAAACCGCCAGCCCATGATACGTGTGTGCGACATGGCGTCCTACGACGGCAACAGAGGACTGCAATTCCGCCTGCGGCGACACCGTACCCAAATGATGATGCAAAAAAGAACTCTGACAAACACGTGTAATTACGAACATCCTCTGCCCTGATCCGAGAAGATGAACAAGCGACGCTCTCAAAACAAACATGGTGAACGACCTTCGCCTCCAAGTCCGCCGTCACAACCACTCCACGGTCGATCGTTGTCACTGGCCACTTATCCTCTCCGATAGTGCGTCCCTTAGAATTATTGCATCTTCCATCAAGCTCTTCATGCACACCGGCCTCAAGGGACGCTGGATTCCGAGATCCAAACGACGGCGCACTCCGTTTGCATCCACGTCCCACAACAAATTGTCGTTGAACGGGATGCCCACGTCGATGACTAGGTTGTGGAGAATGCAGACAACGACAAACTGTTGTGGCAACATCTTCATGTCCGTTATGTGACCGCAGGAACAACCTCCACGTCCTCTTCAGTCTGTCGAAAGCCCTCTCAATTGCCCCCCTCACGGTCTTCTGTTTGTTGTCGAACCACATCTCTGACGGGGGATGAGTAGTGCAGCCATAGGGAACAACTATCCATTCAGACTGTGGGTAACCATTGTCGCCCAACAGGTAGCCGTTCGTCTGGACGGCGAAGGGGAGCGTCACAGGCGGTCCCATGAAAAGTTCACCGGCCTCGGCACGCGCCCATAGACTCGACAAATGAATGATCCTGGCATCATGGCAACTTCCTGGATATCCGACGAAGACGTCCAGCACACGCAAGTTCAGATCGACGTCAACCTGCGCGATGATTGAGAAACGTTGTTTCCAATCGTAGTAGTCCTCACAAGGGGCGTTGGCCGGCTTGTCAATGTAGACACGAGTGCAGTCGATGCACCCATGGCAGTTGGGGAAACCCTTTTCAGCGAAAGCACGAAGGACAACCGACTTGCGCATCCCCGTAGGCCATGATATCTTCTCACAGTAGACCGTCAGCAACGCCCCAGTCACGTCCCGCACCGCCACCAAACCTAAAGCTTTGTCGATGCCTAAGTTTCACGTGATGCTCTCGTACGTCTCCCCCGACACCCACGATACAACGCGTAGGCGACGATCTGATCAGGCTGCAACGGGTCCCTGTAGAATGTCACACGCCGCTGCAGGAAGGGCGACAAAGCTTCTGCAATCTCACCGAAGACACGTGGTGACATGCGCAACTTGTCTCGAAAGTAATCCTTCTCCGCGTCGTTGCATTGCCGCAGATCCTCTCACGCCCCCTCGTCCTTCTTTTCATCCGCCACCTGGGCGTCGTTCTGGGAAGAACTCCTCAACCCAAGGTGCAGCACACCTGAAAGACGACATCGCAGATGGCGGCGGTGTCCAACCCTTCCACCGCCATAAAATGGATCCTTCCTCCTCCGCGCGTGGATCTGCACTTTCATTCTCCCCACCATACTCTCCACCTGACAACGGAAGAGGACCGCGGTAACGGCCGCTGCCACTGCCGTCCTCTCAGCCGTTGTCAACTTCCCACGCTCGTCACTGCTGCCGCCCTCCATCGCCACCAAACATGCAGAAGAAATCACCGTCAACGATGGCGATAGACTCCGCCGAAGTTCCACTGGACCAGCAAACCGCACCATTGGAGATGGACGGTGATCACGCAACCAAGGCCACTGAAGCAGCCTACACGACGCACTCCGCTACTCTCCGCACACACGGGCCCCGAGGACAACGGCGATGGCGTCTTCAGGTGGGACGTCTTCCTTGCCTGGCCGCATGCAGTACTCACGCCAACCCCGCCAACGCACAGTGGAAGGATCTTCCTTTCTGACGTCCTCCACCAGCCGCCGCAGCCACACGACGAACCGCCCTAACCCCAACAGCGTCATTCAAATTTTGAATTTTGAACCAGGACGTCCGTGCGTTTCATTTTATTTTTTCATGGGTCGCCGTGAAGATTTGAAATTTCCCGCCACTCGAAGCTGGACCACGCCCGTCCACACGGACAGGAGCCCATGGACCACCAACCCCACCCCACCCCACGGTTGGCAATAATATTATGTGAGTGGCCGCGGGCCCTCCCTAGGAATCCTCTTCAGAAGACCGTTCCGAGGAAGAGTGGAACGACGGCCGAAATTCTCTCGGGTGACCCAAAGGAAAATCCCTCGGGCCATCTTCGCCCGAGGAGTGTCTAACGAGCCCCATATTCACACTACCATCTTCCCCCGAACACAAAGCACCCTCATTATGGCTGTACCGGACTGGCACCATCGCTCCTATACATTCATTATCAGGGTGCGGTATGTTCGGGGGGGGGGAAGACGGTAGGAACTTTTTGACTCAGCTCTGACCGCATCCAGGTCTGCCTGTAATTGCCATCAAGTACATTTGAAAAAGTGCTAGTGCGAGTATGACCTCATTGTTGCTCATGTGATTTGCCGATGGTGGAACTCACACGAAATGGATGCCTCATTGTGAGCTCTGTTTTTCAATGATCAACTGAAGTATAGACTAGTTAAATAGAAGCAGTAGTAAAACTAGTAAATAAAATGCTATTTAAGATAGAAAATTAATTCCAAAATACTCCAGAGAAAGGAGATCGATGAAGGGTCATTCTGAAGTACTGAATGCGTTGCATCTTCTAGATTCTTTTCCCAAGTTTTTTGGTGGCGAACCGCCCACCTTCAACCACATGAGAGAGACACATAAAAAAAAAAGAAAAAAAAAAGAGACACACACATGAGAGCCACAACTTTTTGTGTCGTGTTCATCTAGGGCGGGCTCCACCTAGCAAAGAGGATTGGATTGTCCGCCTGAATCCTGACGCGAGAGTTCTTCTTCTTCCTCTTCTAAGTCCACCATCTCTCCCTCACCCTCTCGCTACCTGACTTCTCAGTATCTGCAGACTACGAGAGAGAGAGAGAGAGAGAGAGAGAGAGAGAGAGA
>BFEA01000678.1:639384-663497 GCA_003427395.1 Chara braunii | reverse complement strand
AACATCCCAACTGTGGTAGTGTTAGTAATCAAGCAAACCAGCGAAAGCGATGCAGGGAACCTCAACCATCGGCAGTAGTGAAAACTGTTAAAATCCGGGGAAAATGTTCAATCCGGGGTCAGGGCTGATGGCGGGTAATCGAGGCGAAATTAGGCCAATCTCCCAATAATCATGGGTTCCCGTCCCTTTCATCGTTTTTCATCATTCTTCCATTTCCTTAATTCTATTGTCGGAAATAGTAAATCAACTGTAAGTTCCCCAAAATTAGATTCCGAGAAAGTTTAAATAAATGGCCGAATTCCTTCTGTTTCTTTTCTCTTTTACCATTTTTAATCTCTTTCTATGTTTTTAATTTCATTGTCGGGAATCATAAAATAATAAGGGTAAACCCCCTTGAATTAAATGCCGTGAAAAATAAAAAAATTAAGGGATATTATGTTTTTCTCTTCTCCCGCACTGGTCTTAATCCCTCTTCCCCATCTTTAGTTAGGGTACTAAAATAGACAAACAATTGAGGCCTCATTTCGACCGCGGTCGTATGCTGCAAAAACGTTGCAGCGGGGCTAGTCCCCGCGATGCCCCCTTGTGGTCGGCCATACGAGGCCTAGCCTCAGATCGGGCTGAAATGACGGTCCCTAGATATGCCGGGAGCGGCTACCCATTTTGCCATCCCTGAGGGTTACTCGTAAGGTTCAGTGCGCCCAAATCCGGGGTGCCCTGAGTTCCCCTAATTTTTGTTGCCTGGTCATATCAGAGTACCGTCAAAACACGGACTTGTCCCTGAGCCTAAGTCCCAAAACCGCAGATTTCAGGCGGCGCACTTATTGTGACCGCCTGACAGTTAGCCCGGACCACTTCTCGACGCCCCCGTCGAGCCCTTTTCACTTACGTCAAAACGAAGCGGACGAGCTTCAGGGTGATTTCCCATAAAGGACGCCCATGTCGGCGTTCAATTGTCTTATGTTTCAGTTCGTTATGAGTTCTGGGATTAAGAAAACGCTTCTTGACTCCCCTTTTTCTTCGAAAATCTGGCCTGGAAAGGATTCTCTCTCTCTTCTGACGTCGGCCCGTGATAGGTGCCGACTCGTCAGCTTGTCTAATACGAACTCTCCGTCTGGCTCTCCTGAGCACGAATAACCATTTCTTCCTCTTTCCCATCGCCAACCCTTTGACCTTTCTTTTCTCCACCCTTTTCCTCTTCTTGGAACTCTCTCCCGCCTCATATCGCCTCGAGGGAGTTCCATCCTCCATTTTGGCCTTCCCTTTCCCTTTCGGGCCTGTCAGCGATAAGGTGGGTGCAGACCTGGGTCTAAACAACTTTAACCTAGCACCTGCCACTAGGCCCTTCCACTTGGATCCGTCTAATTCCGCTATCATATATGTACCCCAGTCGAGTGCCTCAACCACTCTGTAAGGTCTCATCCATCTGTTTGCGAGTTTTCCGGTCCAGGTCCTTTCCAGTGCTGCGTCGTAGAGAAGGACCATATCTCCTGTGCTCACCCTCTCCTTTTTGATCCGCACGTTCTTATCCCATCTCTCTTTACCTTTGTCCCTTTCCACTGCCAGACGATCTGCCGCTGTCATAAGGTTGTCTTCCAAGCCGTAGGCTATCTGTCTTGTTCGGGTAGCTATGAGCTCCTCTC
Source organism: Chara braunii (assembly GCA_003427395.1). Classification (NCBI taxonomy): domain Eukaryota; kingdom Viridiplantae; phylum Streptophyta; class Charophyceae; order Charales; family Characeae; genus Chara; species Chara braunii. The sequence continues at coordinate 661,854 of BFEA01000678.1, read as the reverse complement.
GGGACATCTCCTCCGCCCAGTCAATGGTCGTCCAGCTGTCGATGTGAAATTCTATGGGGTGCGGAAAATGTCGCCCAAACCACAAGGTGTAGGGTGGGTACCCAGTGTTAGCCTGGACCGTGACGTTGTCCGCCCATATCGCATATCGAAAATACCGTGGCCAATCACTGTCCTTACCTTTGCACCACTTGGATAGTGACGCTATCAGAGTCTGATGCCCCCTCTCTACTGGGGAGTTCGACTGTGGGTGGTAGGCGGTGGCCATCGAAACTCTCGCCCCGGCTCTCTTGAACACACTCTGAACCTCGTCAGCTAAAAACTCAGACCCTCTGTCCATCACTATCTTGCTGATGCAACCATATTTACATAAGTACTCCAGGACGAAGTTCTTCACTTCCTTTGTCGTCTTACTCCTGATAGGTCTACCGTCCACGAACCCAGTGAAATCGTCTCGTATGTTCACGACGTATTTCATATTGCCTACTCCTTTCGGCATCTTCACCAGATCGATGTGTACCTTCTCTCTTGGTCTGGTGGGATATGATGGATGGAGAGGCTCTTTGTATTTCACAAGAGCTCTCTTCTGGCATTCCTCGCAGGTCATGCAGTACCTCTCGACGTCCTTATACTGTCCTTCCCACCAGTACAACCTGCGTACCTTTTCGTAGGTTTCTTTGACTCCTCTGTGTCCTCCGACTACCCCGTCGTGAAGTTCCGCAACTATCGTCTGTCTCTCCTCAGGGTCAAAGACTACTCGTAAGGGCATCCCCGAGCCGACCGGCCTTCGAAATAGATGGCCGGCTCTGAGGCAGTACTGCGCCGCTTGTCTCTGGATATCTGATTCTTGACTCTCCTCTCCTGACAGGTGTAGCCCGATCGTTCGGTACTTGCCCTCGTAAAGGTTAACCAGAAATCGTTCGGCGTACCTCGGCTCTACCAATGTCAGGGCCCCAGCTACTATCAGGCGCTCGACCTCAAGAGGGATGCGCGAAAGCCCATCTGCCACGACATTTTTAGTGCCAGATATCCTCTCAACTGCATAATCATATAGCCGAATCCGTATCAGCCATCGAGCAATGGTCGGGTCCGTCAGGCTAAAGTCCTTCTGGAGGACAGAGGCAACCGCTGTGGGATCTACTCTCAAGATGAACCGACGCCCATAGATATAGTGTCTGGACGTGTCCAGACACTGTAGAACGGCCAACACTTCCTTCTTGAATTGACTGTAGTTTCGTTCTGCCGTATTAAGTGTCCTACTCTCAAACCTTAACGGCCTTTCCTGTCCTTCAACGTCTTTCTGAGACAGCAACCCTCCAACTGAACAAGGTCCAGCATCCGTGGATACTATGAAGGGTCTCTCGGTCTCATCGTCAAAGAATGGCACGCCCAGTATGCGTCCTCCCTCCTTAAATTCGTCTTTAAGCTCTTGCATAGCGAGTTCCTGCGAGGAATCCCAGTAAAATTTTTCAGTCTTTTGAAGGAGTAACCTCAATGGCTCAGCCTTCTCCGCATACCCCCGTATGAATATACGCCAGTAACTGACCACTCCCAGAAACTGTTGGACCTCGGTTCGACTATGTAACGGTGACGGCCAGTTCAGGAGTTTGTCTAGCTTCGCCGGATCTGCTCGACGTCCTCTCGAGTCACAGATAAAGCCCAAGATCTTAATAGTCGAGACGGCCCATCGGCTCTTTGTTCCGCTGACCGTTAATTTCGCATCGTCCAGCTGCTCGAGTACCGCGCAAATATCTGTTAGGTGCTGCTCGACGAATCTTCTAACTCGTGGTACAACCTCGGTCTCATCCTTCTTTACTGGCCCCTTAATAGGAAAATCATCCAGAAAAACTTCAACCTTATCAGGGATGAAGTCCTTGAGGACGGCTACCATGGCTCTCTGAAAAACGGCTACCCCATTAGTCCAACCCATAGGGACGACCATCATCTGTATCAGTCCCAATGGCGTGTGCATAGCCGTGAGATGCCTGTCCCTAGGATCAAAGGGTACCTCATCATACCCTGAGAACAGATCACAGACCGAATAAATCGACCTGCCCGCGACGCCTTCAGCCAGTAAATCGGCATGTGGCACGGAGCCCACGTCTCGTATCGTCACCGCGTTGACTTTCTAAAGGTCCTGGATCCATCGGATCTTGCCATTCGGCTTTCGTAGGAAGAACCATCGATTAGCATAAGCGTTATCAGACGGTTCCGCAACATGGGAAACCATTTTTTCCTTCAGGAAAGCGATAACTTCTTCCTTCTCCTTCTGGGCGTATTTCCATCCTGCGTCATTCCAAGGAACATGTGGAATCATGTAAATCCTTGCTGGCTTAGCGTATCGAGGGTCAACCCTACCGCGCCCCGCGTCACTGAAAGCTATAGCCTTATCGCATGTCTTCAGGACTTCTACCACACGTTCTTGCTCCTGTGGGGTTAGATTTCCATCTCCGATGTCCATCCCTGCTATTCTCTCTTCCGTTAGGCGTTGCGGCTCCTTTTTCTTTCTTTCTTTGATTTCTTTGGCGATCTCTTCTTCCGATATCCCTTCCAGTGCAGATCGCTCGCGGCCCACCGCTGCTGGCTTAACCTTTTGAGCTACTCGCTTGTATCGCTTGGGTATCCCCCCATAGGGGGGCGTGCCCTTAAAAAAGACACAGATACCACCCCGCCAAATTCCTCATCTGTCTCCTTTGGGTACGAGTTGGCGTCTACTATCAGCCGACTCCCCAAATCTTCCACTTCCACGATCCGACCTTTGTCCTCTGTGAGCAGTGGTCCATACTTCTTCTCACGAAATCGCACCGCGCGGCCAGAGATAGGTAATGACTTAATCTGATCACTGGGTCGTGCTCCCACTGCGAGAGCTGCTCTGTTCCTCGGGTCCCGATACTCCACCGTCTCAATCATAACCCGCGTCCCATCTAGCTTCTTAATGGACAATGTTTGGCTCCCATCTGGTCGCTCTATCGTCACCGCATGCACGTGGCTCAACCACGTTCGTTCCAAGAGCAGATCAAAGCTGCAGTTCTTGACTGCAAAGACGGGTAGGGTCACTCGTACCCCTTGGACCTCTATGACTGCCTTGTGACAAACCCCAGTGATCTGTTGCTTTCTCCCATTAGCAGTCTCTATCTCGAATAGGTATGACCTATCGAGGCCCAGTCCAACCTGTACTGCCAGATCCTCGTTTATAATGTCAGCCTCACTGCCGTTATCGATCACAGCATCTAGTACCGCTCCATCGTTTATGATCGTCTCCACGGCCCCACTACCGAGTATGTAAAACTTGTCTGGAGGCGCACCTTCCATCCCATCAAGAAGGACTGTCGCCATGCGATCCGCTCTGGCAGTCACCCCCGTTACTGCTACGGTAGAAGCTTCCGCCTTAAGGGCCCCCCCTGAGCCTCCTCTGATAGAGGTATGCGAGTCTTCCGCGTGATCATCTGCAACTCATCGTGAGTCGGCTTCGATGCCGCCAGGTACTCCAGAATAGAGCACTGCATGGGCTGCCGAAGGGCCCGTCTAAGTGGCTCGACCATGTCAATCTCATCCAGCGAACTCTTCATCAAGAACTTCTTTACTCCCCGCTTTCACGGCGAAAGAATAACCTCCTCTCCATCGATCCGCTCTCCGCCGTCCTTCTCCGCCATCACGTAATCCGTGTCGGTCTTCTTCGATGTAGTCCCTCTCGCGGACTTGGTAGTTGCCACCCTTATGGGTGTGGTCGCCATATCTCCTTCGAAAGTTATCTTGATGCTCTGGCTCCTAACCGGCTCCTTTCCTTTACTCGGCTTTACTCTCCTTGCTTCGACATTCTCCTTCATCGAGGGGAACATCGATACGTCTCCCAGATCATCTGCCCATTTGACGTACTTGCGGTCATCAAGCACGACAAGGCCTTCATCTATTGCTCGTTTGAGATCCGGACAATCTCTCTTGATATGATCATCCCCCCTGCAGTAAACGCAAGAGTTCTTGGGTRTGGGTGGYCTGTCGTCTGCGCCTCTGGAGGTCGAACCTCTCGYKGCTCTCGGGTCAGGGGACTTCGGATACGGGTCAGCCGAAGCGCCATATCCCCCTCTCTCATTCCTGCCGCGCGAATCATTGCGGCGGTCTCCGTATTCGTATTGCCCGCGTGAATCATCACGTCGGTCTCCTCGGTCGTATCGCCCGCGTGAATCATCACGTCGGTCTCCTCGGTCGTACCGCCCGCGTGAATCATCGGCCCGATCTCCTCTCTCATATCTGCCACCCCTGTATCCGTCTCGATCCGATCTCTCATATCTCTCGTCTCTATACCCATCGCGGTTCGATCTCTCATATCTACCATCCCTGTATCTGTCTCGATCCGACCTTTCATATCTGTCGTTTCTACGTCCATCGCGGTCCGATATCTCATATCTACCATCCCTGCATCCATCTCGCCGGCCCTGATCCGACTCCCACCGGCCTCGAGAGTCGCTTCTACCCCCGTCAGGCTCATAGCGAGGGCTACACGAGTAGTCATCCAGTCTCCTAGCACGCCCATACATCTCGCGAGTCCTGCGGTCCCGGTCTATCTCATCATCCCTACGTCGACATGGCTCATCGTCTTTCTCCCTTTCCCTTGTACGATAATCAGTCAGTGTTCGAGGATTTCTATCCTCAACACTCCTCCAGGAATCAGTGTTCCTCCGGTCCCAGCGAAGTGAATAGGGCCCTCCGGGCTTGTTCCGGTATGCCGTGGCTCCTGTGGTGGTTACAATTTCTGTAACCTGTCTTGTCAATCCCTTTACCATGTCCCTTATCTCCTTCACTTCTTCGGCCACGGCTTCATTCTTCTTTGACCAGGGATGGTCCTTGAAATCAGGACATCTATCGGTGGCATACTCCTTGTAGAGGGAGAAGTCACGCCTCCTCATCCCTTTCCACACCAAGTCCTTGTAGTCATCTGCCTCTGCCTTTATCGCGAGCTTTAGGACTTCTGGGAAGTCAAGCTTGTCTCGCAGAAGATCTCTAAGTATACTCTTTTGTCTACCTTTGGACAGGTGGCCGATGAAGATAGTACAGCGCTCGACCTCTGAGATCTTCCCTTTCTTCATCAGCACGTCGGAGATCTTCTGGAAACGCATCCCAATTGCCCGTACGCTCTCATCTTCATCTTGAGTCATCGTCTCAAGGTCTTTGATGGAGTACTTGTTATCCTCCAATTTGTAAAGCTCAACGAGGTTCTTCTTGTACGTAGTCCATTTCCCATCCTTCGGTCGAGCTTCCTTAACTTCCCTACCGAGACTTGGGTCCACATTAAATAGGAAGTTTTCTATAATTTCTTCCTCTGACCACTGACTCCGACTTGCATGAAGCTCCCACTTCTCCTGATATTCTGTGATGCCATAACCCCTAAAAGTAGGTGGCTCAGAGGCCTTGTGCGTAATAATATAGCGATCCTTGCTCTCGTAAGGGACTGGATGCGACTCCCCTGTCTGGGGGTCGAAGACTCGCCTGAGCGGCCCTCTGTCTCTATCTCTGTCCCTCCAATAGGAATCCCTTGAACTCTCTCGCCAGTCGTCTCTGTGCCTATCCGCCATGGTCTCCCTCTGCTCATACTCGGGGGAGCATTGTCTCGTCGCTTCTCATCCACCGCTCAAGGTTCCCGTCTTCAGTGCCTCCTACGGCTCCGTCACGACCGGCTCGCCCATTACGTCGGGCTCTCCGTCATTAGTTTGGTCAGCCCATCTCAGCGGTGCTTCCCGCCTAATTCGTTCCTTCAGATCCCTTAGAGCTCGGTCGGGCGATGTCATGTACTCCTCCCCCACTTCACCTGTGGTTGGTTGTGGCCCCATCGCGTCTGGTTCCATAGGCCACCCGAAGACGCAGTTAGGCACTCTCGCCGGGTGTTACAGCCCGGACTTATGACAATTGCTGCAGCCCGGACCTGTGATAGAACTCGCAGCCCGGACCAGTTTCCTTGTCACGGTTCGAGCTCGTCTCCAACCCTAGCTCTCGACTGCCCTGATCACCACCACCAGTACTCGGTTCCGGTCGCGGATCTCGTGCTCTCCCTCTATCCCAAGAATCCCTGTGTCTAGGTAAACCTCCCCTTCGGCCTTCGGGATCGGCCAACAAGGCCGCGCCTCTCCGAATCTGCAGTACACCCGTGATAGGATCTCTACGCCTGCGGCAAATCGCAGCACCAAGCCTAGCCAATGTCTCCTGATCAGCTCCCCTCAAGAGCCTCCGTGCGTCTATCTCCGTCCTCCTTGCTAGGTTTCCTAGCCCGTCCTGAATCAGGTAGTCTGCCAAAGGAGGAAGTTCCCCTCCTACTGCCATCCAAAGTCGCTCGTCATCCTTTCTAGCTCCCACTATCTTTCCAAGGGCTTTCAATCTCTATTTCGCCTCCTTCAACTCCCAAACGACTATAAGGTCATCTGTCTAGCATCTGAGGTAAGTCAGTGCTATAACCACTTGTAACCTGATCGCCGACAACTCCAATATGTCATAGAATGTCTCAAAATCCTCTTCATCTCCACTATCTTCTATGGCCTCTAAAGTCTTTATCGACTCCCTCCAATACCGATCGTGAGCAGCTAGCACCCTGAGTATTGCACCGTCTGTCACAACTCTCCCTAGCTCTCCAACTTTCCTGGCTTTGCTTATCTTCAACTTCTCAGCCTCTCTGGTCGTCTCGTACCATGCCCTTATCCGGGACCGCCCTTCGAAAGGTGTTACTCGGAGTACGTATTTTATCCTCCGTCCTCCTTCTATTCCAATCCAAAGTCCTGTCCCCCTGGCCTCACGCAACGCACGGCGGACACACTCTGCCTCCTCAACTATGCACAGTCTGGTATGGAGCTGGAGCTTTACGATCACTAACACCAATGGTCCGTCCAATCTCCCTACCACATGCAATGAGTACCGATCCGTCGTGTGCAATGCAGTCCCGCTCATGTCCTGTCGCTACCTCCCTGCATTACCTCGTCCTCCGTTGTCACGCCCTCTGCAGACCTCTCACTAGTTCCTTCGCGTGATACGCTTCTAGCCTTCACCCTCTCCAGAAAGTCTGATCTCCACGCCTGGATAATCTCTCTTTCCTCCCTAAACAGACTCTCCAACTCTCTCGTCACGAGCTCAGCCCTACGCAACTTGCTCTCATCCTAGCACGACCAGATCTCCCTTAACTTGTTCCCCAACTCCTTTACCTGGTTCAAAAGCGGTTCTTTAATGCGCTCTCTCACTCTTCCGACAACACCACTCTCCTCTTCCATACTCAGTCTTCATCTTTTTCCAGCTCATCCTCTCACCCTTGCTCTAGCCTCCGCTACCGTCTCGTTGTGGAAGTGCTCCGCACGCATATAGCCATGTGACCATATCATCACCTCATAGGAAATCGAGGTCTGGAAGGTCACCCGCGCCAGTACATCAGCTCTATGCTCGTGGATCAAATCTCTGGCTCGTTTTCGACACTCCCCCGCCGTCAAGTCTTCTTCTACGTACGCTCGGAGAAGCACTGTCACAGTGTACCCTGTGCTTACCAATTGCTCTCCTACACGCATCACTGTGGTCGTCTTCCCCGGCATTCCCTAAGCTGCGGCCTCGAAGAGAAACCTCACATCCTCTAGCCCCACGTAATCGATCTCCGCTCGTCTCCTGCAGTACCTAATCAGATCGACTGGCCTCAGACAGTCCACCCAGCTGTCTCTTATACAGATGTCATCATGTATAAGAGACAGCTAGTAACGTCTATGATGTCATCAAGCGTCTCTCTACTAGGTGGTCCCCACCTCACACAAATGGCGTAGTATACTTCCCTGAAACGGGGCGCTAAGCCCTCCTAGAGCGCGTAAAGTGTGTGGTCCACTGCTCTGCTTAAACGATTGACGCTCCCATAGGTCTGCCCTATCACGAAGGCAGGAAGTCCGAATCGCCAATCCTCTCTCGGGTGGAGGGTCGGATGCGGAGGACCGTACACCAAGCGGCTCCAACGCGTCCTCCCTCCAAAGAGTCTCGCCAGTTGCTGATTAACGATCACTCTGGCCAACGACTCGCTTCTCCACCAAGCCCTGCTTGCCCCTGCAAGTGTCAGTCCTATCTCTAAATCGTGTACTCTATCCGCTATCAGATGTCTGACCCCTTCTAGATCATGAGTCCTCTTGGGTCGTTCGTCTCGTAGTATCACTGTCCAAAGGAAGAGTCCCTTTGCGAGCCACGTTCCCAAGTATCGTATCGGAACACGCGCTGTCCCTTCTAACGCCACAGGAAGTGAAATGTCGTATCCAACCGCCGTCTCTCTGGGTCTCACAAGCTTCCTCACGCTATACGATTCGGACTCACGTGAGAGAACATAGGCTAACCAGGCTACCGTGTCACTCCTCATCCCGCCTCCGACTCTCGATCAGCATTACTCTACTCCCTCCGTTGCACCCTATCTCTCGAAGTTGCTAACTCCTCAGACAACTCTCCCACTCAGGTCCAGTATGGTCGAGTAGGTGCTGTGCGCTCTCCCGTCTGCTCCATGGAAGTAGATAGTAAACTCGACGTACCTTTGACTCCTCCATATCTCCAGGGCATGTTCCGTCATGAGTCCGATCTGTCGCTCAACAATCTCTAACTCCTCTCCTTCCCAGCCACCCGTCCTATCTCGTCGCAGGGAAAGAGTCACCCTCAGTATATCCCGGTCTGCCATACTCTCCACTACTCCCTTCTCTAAACCTCACTCGGATATGTCCTGCCTCTAGTCGTCTCATGCATCTGGCATATCCTCATCTGTGTCCTCATCTACCCTCTGCCCCCATGGGATGTCCTCCTGCCCCTTGGCCTGAAGGAGATGACCCCAACCGTCCTCATGCGGCGCCTCTCCACCTACCTGCTCCTGTCGCTCAGCCCGCACCAGATCTCCCCAGTCCTCGTCCTGGTCGCCCCAAGGGTCTATGTCATCGAAGTCCTCCCAATCCCGATCCTCGGCGTACCACGCAAGATCGTCAGCCTCTGGATATACCTGCTGGTAATACTCCTTAGTCTCCCCGGTCGAGATGAGATGGCCCGGCCTCTCCTCACGAGTCTCGGCTAGCAGCTGTCCCACACCAGATAAATGATCAGTTGGCCTCCGAGCCTCTCTCTCTAGCGCCGTCCAGAAGGCTAGGGGCTGGTACAGAGAATACAGGTCTGAGCTCCCGATAGGTACAATGGCCCGCACGAACTCAATCAACTGGAGCCCTCACTCGCCTACAAGCGGCCCCGCTACAAACTGCACATACAGCACCCAGTCCCTGTCAGCGTACCCAAGGCAAAGGCCGTCCAAGTCAAGAGCCGCAGAGTAGATATCACCCAGACGTCCAAGTCCCCAAAGTTCCTCCGCCACGAAGCACGGAAGTGTTACACGTAGTCGACTACTAGGATATGGGAAGTGTCACACGCAGCCGACTACTAGGATATGGGAAGTGTCCTCCAATCCTCAAGGTCGTCGCCACTCCCCGAACACCCCCGTGCAACCGCTCTACCTCGCCCCGCGCGGAGTCTGCTCGGGCCAGTAAAATCCTCTYCGCGCTCTGCTCCTCTCGCCAATGATCGTGAACGATGCCGTGAAAATAGACTGTGGCTAGCACCTCCCGTGAGTAGTAAATGTGGCCCACTACCTCTATGCTAGTCGTGCCTGGTCATCGCCACCTCTGACTGTCTACGTCAAACGTCTCGATGACATACGTCCGCAAGTGTACGTCTGGGCCCAACACCGTCGATGACCATCGGCTCTCTAAACCCCTCTGGCCGACAGATCCAGTGCCACCTTGCCTGGCGCTACTGTCTCTGGAGGTCTAGGCCATCTAGCGTTGTCGATCTGAAGCTCCACTCCACTGGCCTGCTCTATCATCGATCCGCTCTCCACTATCCGCCGATATCAGTAGCTAAGCTCACTCACCGTTCTAATGTGCTACTCTGCCTCCTACGCCCGGATGACTACTCCTATCCTGGGGAAGTGGGCGTCCGTAACGTCGATCTCCTCCTCGTCAACCTCACTCTCTGGGTCGACCCAGTCAGGCTCCCAAGCGTCCTCGTCGTCCTCTCGCTCCCAACCCTCGTCGTCAAACTCGTCCTCGACGCGGTATGGGGCCTGTCCTATAGCCTGGTAGTACTCCGCCAACTGATGGCCGTATATCAGAGGTCGTCCGGCGTCCTCACTCCACCAGCTCCCCCAGTCGTCTAAGAAGAGCTGCCCAATGCAGGTCACGTACTCAGGGCCTGCTCGGAGCTCACGGTCTAGCCAATCCCAAACGCACGGAGACTAGGGCCACTCGTCGTCTATCGAACGGATCAACTCTATAAGTTGAACCCTCTTGTCACCCCAGCGAAGCCCACCGGTCGCGAGCGAATAATAGATGTAGTTGAGGTCGACAGGCCTTCTCGCCAGGATCTTGAGATCCTGATAGGCTAGGTATGTCTCGACCACTCCACCAATATCTCCAAAGACGCTCTCTACTATGAACGTCGGAACTATCGCCCGCAGACTCCTAACGTTGTACGGGAAAAACCCGTCCCGTGCTACCACCAGCTCGCCCGTGATATCTAGAGGAGGACGCCCATGAAATAGGGTTAACGGGTCGCTCGAGTCCTCCGCTCTGAAGGCAGCTACCTCTTCCCTCAGGTAGCGTTTCGCCCTGCTAAACGCGCCACTAGTCCCTGTCGTCGCGAGGCTCAGCACGGCCTCCGTAACCGCGCCCGGTCCTAAGTACAAGTAGGCCCTCACTACGCCCACTCCTTGCCCAGGCTGGTGCTCTCTGTGCGTCCAAAGCTACACGTCCTTTGACAGGATTATGGACCTCCACGCAAACTGGCCGTCAACGTGTCGAACGCTGCGCCCGGGGATCGTGAGTTCCACCAGATCCTCTTCTATGAGTTCAGGAGGCTCCAAGTCCCAGTCGATGGTGGCCTCATAGACCTCTACTTGCGCTCGCGGCCACATCCAACTGGCGACTAGGGAGAACGCAGCAAGAGGGATGGGTAGAGAAAGTGAAAGATAGGAGAAAAAGGTTTGTCGATCCTGAGGGAATTCCGGCAGCGCTTTGCCTCCCTTCGTTGGGAGCCCCGATATCACGCTGTCGATCTATCCCCTAACTATCCAAAGGTCCCCTATGGTGCTACAGGGCGGAGTCCCGGCTCTAAACAAGGCAACAGGCCCTATAGTCAAGTTCCCTCGAATAGAAGGCGTGTGCCCTGTTCGAGGGAACGCCGCCTCCGACTACTCCGGTCACCCCTCAAGAGTACAAATGTCCTCCCTTACCTAAGAAGCAAAATCAGAAGGCCCTCACCTTCTTTCGCCATCTTTCTAAGTCATTTTAATATTTTTAGGGGAATTTTAATAAATTTAAATAAATAAAAATTACTCTTATCTTCTAGAAACCCACTGGCCCTCGGCTACTGCCTAGAGGCATGCAATGCTTCCCCTAGGGAGCAGCGCGGCAAATGTGTTTCTCTTTCCGCCAATATTTTTCTGTATATAGCTCTATTTAATTTACAATAATTTCATTTACATAAGATACACCCCCTTTCTTATTTTACATACACTTATATCCCTTGTACATGTCTTTAGCCAAAATCGCTCGACCTCAAGAGGTCCCCGAAAATTTTGGCAGCACTTCGCCTCCCCCCGTGGGGATGGGGTGTGGCCGAAGGCCTCAAAATAGCCGCCGAAGGAGTATAGCAAAAGGAAAAAAATATAAAAAGAAAATATTAATTTTTAACCAATTTTTGAGTATTTTCTCTAATTATTTCCTAATTAATTCGAAATATTTTACAATTTTTCTAGAAAATTACGCAGTATTTCCCCTCCCCCCGTGGGGATGGGGTTTGGGCTTCCGCCCCTAGCTCAACAACCCGAAAGAAAAGACATCAGAATTTTTAGAAATAAAATAAAATTTAATTAATTCTTTTCCCCTATTTTTAGTATTTTCTTTAAATTAATTATACAAAAAAGGGAAAATGCCTAAAAATACAAAAGGCAAAGTATTTCACGTATATTTGCTTCTTCTTCGAGGTTGTTATCCGACTCAAAAACCCCGAATAAGTCTTCCCCTAACTAGGGTTTCCCCTAATTAGGGTTTAACTAACTAGGGATTTGGGAGCTTCTTGCGCAACCGCACGCTCACCTCCAAAACTCATCCCTTCCCAAAATTTTTCCGTTAACTCCACTCGAAATCTGCGATAACCTTGAAGGATCACTTTTTCTTAATCCCTTTTACAGTATTTTACACGAAATTCAAAAGAAATTATATTTTTAATTTTTGTTTTATCTCTTTTTCTTAGCTGTTACATTCCGTTCTTGCCTCTAACTACCTCCGTTTGCCCCGTCCAAGGTATCAAAACGACGGGAAAAATAAACTAAACAAATTTGGTCCAAGGGGTTATTCCAAAATAATGAACCAATTTTCCGCAAAAATTAAAAAAAGAAAACTGAAAATTTTGAATTAATAAATAGAAAATTGAAGAAAATTCGTTATCTCAAAATCTGACCGTTAGATTTCAGCAAGATACGTCTCGTAAAGTTCGCCTCCTCGAGCGAACGAACTTTGGCCTCTGCGTCCTTCGCGAGAAAACCCGCGATTATGAGGTATCTAAAAAAAACTAATTCAAAAATTAATCAAAAACACAACTAATCAAGAAAACGAACTAATTAGTGCATGGACTAATCAGCCCGCGCACCCCCGCTAATTGGGGAAGGCCGCGGCCTTGGGGGTGCAGTCCCATCCCCGGCAACGACGCCAAAATTGTGAGGATACCCGGGGAGGGGCTCCTGCTGTTCGTTGTAGCCAAGGGCCACGACGCCTGTCACTCGCCGCGCCCGCTTCCGAGGTCTTCAGCGATCAGCAGGGTGAGAAGAGGTCGTAACGCCCGTTGATCATGCGTCACCACAAGACCTCATTCATTATSACTAACAAATGCAGCAACAAGTGAAAATAAAACTCTTTCCACCGTGGTCAGCAAATACATCAGCAAATGAATACAAGGTCCAATAGAACTCTTACTGTGATCAGCGAAAACAAGGGGAAGTGAAATCATGGCCCTTTTCACTGTGATCAGCGTGCACAACAGCGAGTGAAAACAATGCCCTTTCATATGAGGACTGGGGAGTTAACACTCGTCGATTCAGACCTCTTTCATGATGACTTGTACAAGCACACACACCTCGGAGTGCTGTCAGGAAACATACAGTTGTCTTTTTTTTGTCTAYTRAACAATAATAATTAATGTTTGCATAAATGAGTAATCATCGGCCTACTCACTGGCCTTTCTGTGAGCAAGCCCTCACCGTTTGGGTTCGAAGTGTGTGAGTATGCAGAAAAGATCATGTCAACCTTTGAGCGYTGYTCGAATGACCGTTTGGAAAGGACCTKWAGAGTACGCTTCCACTGTTGCCCACTCATCCGCTCTCACACAGCCTGTTTTAGAAGCTAAACTATCCAATAATGAGAAAATAATTTAAAACAAAACCCGATTTGAAAGCCCACGCTAGCCTGTTCAATTGCAGTGTAGCCAGTACTCGTTTGAGAAGGCCGCTCATAGCGCCGACCAGTTGACTTTTGTCTCATCCGAGAGAGGTTCATGCTTCATCCGCATCTCGTTTTCACGGTCTCTCTCTTTCTGTAGTGTTTCTCTCAGTCATTCTCAGCGCAGAGTTTCCCTCTCTCTCCTTTCTCTCTCTTTTCTCTCTGTATGTGTGCTGCCTGTCTCTCCCTCTCTCTGTCACCTCTTTGCGTTAACAGTCTCACTCTCCTCTTTCTCTTCCTGAGCAGTGTCATGAAGGTGGCAGTTCACGTTATAGGTGGAAACGGTCAACACCATTCAGCTTAAGCTACAACTCTCATCAGATCGGGAATAATATAGCCGATCTCCTCAACGAGGAGATACCAAGTTTCAGACATATCAAAAGAAAAGAAAGAGATATGCATCCGTCCAAGGTGGTAATGGCTGACCTCATTAGTAAAAAGCAACAAGCCTCATACCCACCACGTATGAACATGGGATGTACCCGCTCGTAGCAGAAATGCCTGATCCCATCAATGTAAAGCAGCGAGTCTCGTTTCCAMTGGGTGTAWAGGTGSYGTGTGCCTGCTCGCAGCGGGAATGGCCGATCACGTCAGCGTAAAGCCACAAGTCTCRTTTCCACCGGGTGTACAAGTGGCATGTACCTGCTCGCAGYAGAAAYGGCTGATCACYGAACYGAGCCTCCTGCCCGAGCAACGGGAAAGCGCAATTAGTCGATCGGGGAGCTGTTCTYGCGAGCGAYCGGAACGCCTGACTAGCTGAAAGGCAGATCTAGGRGCCAGCGCTTTCACTAATCACTCTCATTGCCACTCCCGATCMTGCCCGATCGCTTAAACTCARSCCTACCGCACCTGGCCTTCATTCGAGTCCYACCAGCGAGCTCATGACGAAGGCACCGRCATTCAGACTCAACTGGGCTGATAAAACCCCGTCYGTAGTACAAGGGGCGTCAGTTCACTCCCCCTCAATGTCCCTATCACCACGTCGCCTATCGCTGTGCACGCCGCGCCTTCGARGCCCCTTTCACCCTCTGTCTTACTGTTACTTCCCCTCTCTTGTTGACTTTCACGCCTGTTTCACTGCTYCGCAGCTCTCGCCTCATATTTGGATGCACCTGGTCGTTTCCAGAGCCAGGTGCATTAATCAAAATAAATAAGTATAAATAAAAATCAGCTCACTTCTCCTCAGATACTCTTCCCCCTCACCGACCAGTCCGATTGATGGACCCCCTTCTTCAAGCCGCTTAGCTAGTAATTTCTTCGCTGATCAACACAGGGACAAGCACCCGAGCTCCRCGATCGTTGGGCACGTTGAATGCCTCCCGTCAACTGCTAATCCGTAGTGTACACCTTSAACACTCCCTCCTTTCGTATCCTCCATGCCCCACCGGGCTGTTCAATCTGTGCATGAAGTACTGGCGGGGACTGTGTACGCCTGGCACACTTTCCCTTCTCCCCCGTTCTCTACCCCTCGACCGTTGTATCTCTGACGCCCCGCATCCGCCTGCCAACCGAGCTTTCCGCGCGTACACTTTCCGCGCTGCGGACGCCTAGCACGCTCCGCATTCGTTCGCTTGCCAACTGCCTCCTCCCGTGCTCTCCCCTCGCCCGCGGTGCAACCGCCTGAGCGCCGATGCCTCCACTCCGAGCTTCGTGTCGCGGGTACACCTTGCTCACTTCTCCTCAGATACTCTTCCCCCTCACCGACCAGTCCGATTGATAGACCCCCTTCTTCAAGCCACTTAGCTAGTAGTTTCTTCGCTGATCAACACAGGGACAAGCACCCGAGCTCCGCGATCGCTGGGCACGCTGAATGCCTCCCGTCAACTGCTAATCCGTAGTGTACACCTTGAACACTCCCTCCTTTCGTATCCTCCATGCCCCACCGGGCTGTTCAATCCGTGCACGAAGTACTGGCGGGGACTGTGTACGCCCGGCACACTTTCCCTTCTCCTCCGTTCTCTACCCCTCGACCGTTCTATCTCTGACGCCCCGCATCCGCCTGCCAACCGAGATTTCCGCGCGTACACTTTCCCCGCTGCGGACACCTAGCACGCTCCGCATTCGTTCGCTTGCCAACTGCCTCCTCCCGTGCTCTCCCCTCCCCCGCGATGCAACCGCCTGAGCGCCGATGCCTCCACTCCGAGCTTCGTGTCGCGGGTACACCTTGCTCACTTCTCCTTTTTTTTTTGACCGTCTTCCCTATATGGTTCCCCAGTCCACCCGAGCGTGGACCTCGGCCCAGTCCCGGCCCGTAGGCCTTGGCAGACTAGAGGTATAAAACGGGCTCAAAGCTCCCAGGCCCAGCGCCAGTGCAGCGCCATATAGAGCCCCAGCGGCCTGCAGCCGATACCGCTGTTACTCCGGRGAGGTRGAATCCYAGGTRACTTAGTATGCCCCAACAGTCCCAACTGGTYCACCCTTACCACTCTSTTTCRGTATCAGAATAGCATGTTGCGTTCGCTGTGAGTCTCCACTGTCGACAGAGAGCCGYTGCGGCAGGTTTACGCCGATGTAAGAATATAGGACCGGAGTGATCATGAACCAGGCCTATTACCGCGACGTAGCCGATTTGGACCAGATCAGTATTACACACCAAGACKTGCCATAGGAGCATCGTATCAGCATCAGCCRTGAGGTAATACCACACCARCGCCAGGAGTGACGAATCTGCARTCRTACCAGTCTTAGGCCGCCGCACCGAYGCTAATTATGAAGTTCAGAATTGCAACAATCCGCACCGTGCCAGTGTCGTCCTASATCCGAACCCGAGTCGACCYGCTGCTCTAGTTCCGGACCTGTCGTAAAATGYTRTAGCAGTTCCGGACCTGAGAGTTAATCACCGCGGGAGCYTTAACCARCGCAAAACCTGAAATAAGCTGATGCCGAACCCACAYYGAGCCTGAAACAATTGYTGTAACGGTGCCGGTTCCRAACCYGAACTRAGCTACCGYGGTGGTTCCAGACCTGAAAATAAATCACTACGAGGGTTCTGACCCTGAAAACGAGACGCCGTAGTGGCCTCATGCCTGAAACACACTGACGCCGGCCCCATACCGAACCAGAAATATACCGCTGCAGTGGCWGRAGGCSTGGAAAACAAACTRYCGTCAAGGTTCCAAACCYGGAATAACTGTCGTAGTGGCCCCGGTCCTGAGAATAAATCACCGCAGCTATCCCAAACCTGAAAATAAGTCACCGTAGTGAAACAACTGTCACCGGGCCCATACCGTACCTGARGCACGTCAGACACCGTAGGACGTAGCCACTCYGTAACATCCCTCGTACCCGCAACGAACCAAACATCATAGTCGACCCAAGGTAGCACCTGTCCATGCGTCTCCCGCTCTCARAACATCCCAACTGTGGTAGTGTTAGTAATCAAGCAAACCAGCGAAAGCGATGCAGGGAACCTCAACCATCGGCAGTAGTGAAAACTGTTAAAATCCGGGGAAAATGTTCAATCCGGGGTCAGGGCTGATGGCGGGTAATCGAGGCGAAATTAGGCCAATCTCCCAATAATCATGGGTTCCCGTCCCTTTCATCGTTTTTCATCATTCTTCCATTTCCTTAATTCTATTGTCGGAAATAGTAAATCAACTGTAAGTTCCCCAAAATTAGATTCCGAGAAAGTTTAAATAAATGGCCGAATTCCTTCTGTTTCTTTTCTCTTTTACCATTTTTAATCTCTTTCTATGTTTTTAATTTCATTGTCGGGAATCATAAAATAATAAGGGTAAACCCCCTTGAATTAAATGCCGTGAAAAATAAARAAATTAAGGGATATTATGTTTTTCTCTTCTCCCGCACTGGTCTTAATCCCTCTTCCCCATCTTTAGTTAGGGTACTAAAATAGACAAACAATTGAGGCCTCATTTCGGCCACGGTCGTATGCTGCAAAAACGTTGCAGTGAGGTTAGTCCCCGCGATGCCCCCTTGCGGCCGGCCATTCGAGGCCTAGCCTCGGATCGGGATGAAATGACGGTCCCTAGATATGCCGGGAGCGGCTACCCATTTTGCCATCCCTGAGGGTTACTCGTAAGGTTCAGTGCGCCCAAATCTGGGGTGCCCTGAGTTCCCCTAATTTTTGTTGCCTGGTCATACCAGAGTACCGTCAAAACACGGACTTGTCCCTGAGCCTAAGTCCCCAAACCGCAGATTTCAGGCGGCGCACTGCTTGTGGCCGCCTGACAACGTGCTCAACCACAAGGCAACGGACATTGTCCGCGTCATATGGTTTGGAGAGGACCGGCGCACTTGTGTCAGCCTCGCTGTCTACCACATCACACTGGAGATGGACATGATGCTCCCCATTTGGTTCGTCGGCGCGAATATCGAGGACAGGCACGAGGACGACGAGTTGGCATGCTACCAAGAGGTGAACGTGCAGCGCTTGGTGGGTGCCTTCACGAGTGCCATCACTCTGTCGGAGGGGATCGACGGCGAGCACGTCTCGTACAACAGGCTGAAGAATGTCGCCAAGGTTGTGAGGGTTCTACTTGTAGCAACGATGTGGCGCATGGTTCATGGGGATGAGGGGGGATGATCTGCGTTCCCATTTCGACACATTCTTGTTCGTTCAGCTCACCTCGAAGCCGACACTGGTGGTGTCCATGCATCGGTCGTTCGATGGTCGTTGCCATATCCTTCAGGCAGCCACTGTCATCTCGGAGAGGATGGGTAAGCCCGCCATGACGTGGGCAGACCCACCTGTATATATGCCGGACTGGGCATCCTGCGGCATCACTTTCGGACATGACACCACTCTTTCGTCGCCAATGGATGCTAAATTGTTGGACTTGTTTGGCATTGCCCCCCCAGAGGAGGAGAAGATAAACCTGTTAGCGAGAACAACAGTGGAGAGGGATAGACAAGTGAAGCTGACGTTGCGAGACAACGCCAAATGATGCTTCGTCAGGGGCGTCGGGCCCGGCCGCGGAGTGTGCTGCCTCGCAGGGGACGAAGGATGGTCGGTGGTCGGTTGCTCACTTTGTGCTTGTGCGGCTGGTCACACACGTTGGGGGTGTCGACGTCCCCTCTTAAGGTGGGGGGGGGAGTGTCATCATGTGTGATGGCAAATGTCAACGGATTTGTGCATTCTTGGGGTCTGTGCCAGGGTGCAAGCTCTTAAATCCTGCACCATGTTTTATTTTTTAGCCATGCACAAATTGTTGGCGGTTTTCAACCACGGGACTTTGGTCTGTTCACAAGTGCAAGTGTATGGTCTTTGTGCGAGCGTCATGCATGCAATTTGTCATGTAATGAACGCCTTTCGATTGTCTCGCTTTGCCATGCATGATTTGCCATCGAAGACGACCTTTGTGATGTATGCTTTCCATGACATTGGGTGTTTGTTGCGCATCCATTTGTTTTAAGGATTGTTCGTGTTCGTGTGCCATGCGTTCCTTAGATTCACCGCTCCCTTTCTCGTCATTGTCCAACTATGTTTATTGTGTGTCGAAAAAGAGGACGTCGTGCATTGGCCACTGATGCTTGTATGCAGGAGATGCCCATCACACGTTCGGACACGCACACGCCAAAAGATGCAAAATCATTTGCGGTTACAACACTAAATCGCACATGCACTTTTCGAGTAGACAGGCACACAAACGCAACACGAAGGCGCACATGCATGCTTCAGAATCACCTCGACCCGCAACATAATGCTATAACGTGTTAAACAGAACCAATAAATTCATAAAATGACAAGAGACGAGAAGAACTTAGGAAAAAAATAAAAATGTAACACAATCAAATAACAATTTATATAACGTGTTGAAAAAGCACAACGCACACCACGCCACGTCATCAAAAACATCAACATACGGTCGTGTGCAACAAAAGTTTATGAATTGGATCTGAGAAAAATCAGAATTTCCGACAGAGGGGCCGAATGCCACGTGCGGTAAGGAGTACCGACAAAAAACAATACGACCGACAAACATACGAACCGGCGCATGGCTACGACGAATGCGAACAAAAAACCGCCAGCCCATGATACGTGTGTGCGACATGGCGTCCTACGACGGCAACAGAGGACTGCAATTCCGCCTGCGGCGACACCGTACCCAAATGATGATGCAAAAAAGAACTCTGACAAACACGTGTAATTACGAACATCCTCTGCCCTGATCCGAGAAGATGAACAAGCGACGCTCTCAAAACAAACATGGTGAACGACCTTCGCCTCCAAGTCCGCCGTCACAACCACTCCACGGTCGATCGTTGTCACTGGCCACTTATCCTCTCCGATAGTGCGTCCCTTAGAATTATTGCATCTTCCATCAAGCTCTTCATGCACACCGGCCTCAAGGGACGCTGGATTCCGAGATCCAAACGACGGCGCACTCCGTTTGCATCCACGTCCCACAACAAATTGTCGTTGAACGGGATGCCCACGTCGATGACTAGGTTGTGGAGAATGCAGACAACGACAAACTGTTGTGGCAACATCTTCATGTCCGTTATGTGACCGCAGGAACAACCTCCACGTCCTCTTCAGTCTGTCGAAAGCCCTCTCAATTGCCCCCCTCACGGTCTTCTGTTTGTTGTCGAACCACATCTCTGACGGGGGATGAGTAGTGCAGCCATAGGGAACAACTATCCATTCAGACTGTGGGTAACCATTGTCGCCCAACAGGTAGCCGTTCGTCTGGACGGCGAAGGGGAGCGTCACAGGCGGTCCCATGAAAAGTTCACCGGCCTCGGCACGCGCCCATAGACTCGACAAATGAATGATCCTGGCATCATGGCAACTTCCTGGATATCCGACGAAGACGTCCAGCACACGCAAGTTCAGATCGACGTCAACCTGCGCGATGATTGAGAAACGTTGTTTCCAATCGTAGTAGTCCTCACAAGGGGCGTTGGCCGGCTTGTCAATGTAGACACGAGTGCAGTCGATGCACCCATGGCAGTTGGGGAAACCCTTTTCAGCGAAAGCACGAAGGACAACCGACTTGCGCATCCCCGTAGGCCATGATATCTTCTCACAGTAGACCGTCAGCAACGCCCCAGTCACGTCCCGCACCGCCACCAAACCTAAAGCTTTGTCGATGCCTAAGTTTCACGTGATGCTCTCGTACGTCTCCCCCGACACCCACGATACAACGCGTAGGCGACGATCTGATCAGGCTGCAACGGGTCCCTGTAGAATGTCACACGCCGCTGCAGGAAGGGCGACAAAGCTTCTGCAATCTCACCGAAGACACGTGGTGACATGCGCAACTTGTCTCGAAAGTAATCCTTCTCCGCGTCGTTGCATTGCCGCAGATCCTCTCACGCCCCCTCGTCCTTCTTTTCATCCGCCACCTGGGCGTCGTTCTGGGAAGAACTCCTCAACCCAAGGTGCAGCACACCTGAAAGACGACATCGCAGATGGCGGCGGTGTCCAACCCTTCCACCGCCATAAAATGGATCCTTCCTCCTCCGCGCGTGGATCTGCACTTTCATTCTCCCCACCATACTCTCCACCTGACAACGGAAGAGGACCGCGGTAACGGCCGCTGCCACTGCCGTCCTCTCAGCCGTTGTCAACTTCCCACGCTCGTCACTGCTGCCGCCCTCCATCGCCACCAAACATGCAGAAGAAATCACCGTCAACGATGGCGATAGACTCCGCCGAAGTTCCACTGGACCAGCAAACCGCACCATTGGAGATGGACGGTGATCACGCAACCAAGGCCACTGAAGCAGCCTACACGACGCACTCCGCTACTCTCCGCACACACGGGCCCCGAGGACAACGGCGATGGCGTCTTCAGGTGGGACGTCTTCCTTGCCTGGCCGCATGCAGTACTCACGCCAACCCCGCCAACGCACAGTGGAAGGATCTTCCTTTCTGACGTCCTCCACCAGCCGCCGCAGCCACACGACGAACCGCCCTAACCCCAACAGCGTCATTCAAATTTTGAATTTTGAACCAGGACGTCCGTGCGTTTCATTTTATTTTTTCATGGGTCGCCGTGAAGATTTGAAATTTCCCGCCACTCGAAGCTGGACCACGCCCGTCCACACGGACAGGAGCCCATGGACCACCAACCCCACCCCACCCCACGGTTGGCAATAATATTATGTGAGTGGCCGCGGGCCCTCCCTAGGAATCCTCTTCAGAAGACCGTTCCGAGGAAGAGTGGAACGACGGCCGAAATTCTCTCGGGTGACCCAAAGGAAAATCCCTCGGGCCATCTTCGCCCGAGGAGTGTCTAACGAGCCCCATATTCACACTACCATCTTCCCCCGAACACAAAGCACCCTCATTATGGCTGTACCGGACTGGCACCATCGCTCCTATACATTCATTATCAGGGTGCGGTATGTTCGGGGGGGGGGAAGACGGTAGGAACTTTTTGACTCAGCTCTGACCGCATCCAGGTCTGCCTGTAATTGCCATCAAGTACATTTGAAAAAGTGCTAGTGCGAGTATGACCTCATTGTTGCTCATGTGATTTGCCGATGGTGGAACTCACACGAAATGGATGCCTCATTGTGAGCTCTGTTTTTCAATGATCAACTGAAGTATAGACTAGTTAAATAGAAGCAGTAGTAAAACTAGTAAATAAAATGCTATTTAAGATAGAAAATTAATTCCAAAATACTCCAGAGAAAGGAGATCGATGAAGGGTCATTCTGAAGTACTGAATGCGTTGCATCTTCTAGATTCTTTTCCCAAGTTTTTTGGTGGCGAACCGCCCACCTTCAACCACATGAGAGAGACACATAAAAAAAAAAGAAAAAAAAAAGAGACACACACATGAGAGCCACAACTTTTTGTGTCGTGTTCATCTAGGGCGGGCTCCACCTAGCAAAGAGGATTGGATTGTCCGCCTGAATCCTGACGCGAGAGTTCTTCTTCTTCCTCTTCTAAGTCCACCATCTCTCCCTCACCCTCTCGCTACCTGACTTCTCAGTATCTGCAGACTACGAGAGAGAGAGAGAGAGAGAGAGAGAGAGAGAGAGA
>BFEA01000678.1:610095-620480 GCA_003427395.1 Chara braunii | reverse complement strand
GCAATTCTGCTATTGGTTCGAGGTCACGACTATCTGGTCTCATGTGTATGATGCTGTTTGATTGCTGAAGTTCGCTATTGCTCATCTTCCTTGCATTCATAGTTATGTGACAATATATATATATAGTTTGTCACAGCCCCTCGTTTGTTGTCCTCTTCTCTCTCTCTGCCTACGGTTTACCGGGCAGTTCTATTTGTGACAATATATATATATATATATATATATTCTATTTGACGATATATATATATATATATCGTCAAATAGAACTGCCCGGTAAACCGTAGGCAGAGAGGGAGAAGAGGACAACAAACGAGGGGCTGTGACATATATATATATAAACTTATTATAAAGTACATGTATATATGCGAGGAATGAGCCCTCGCAGGGCCCTTATCAGACATGCACATGTTCTGGGATGAGGTTCTCAGCAAGCCCCGTGCCCTCCCTAAGTGAAGGCGGGCCTGAATATTCACCCGAGGCCAAAACTTGACATTTTCCATATGTGGGTACTCAGGCAGTTGCAGCCGGCCAGTTGGCTGAGAGGATGCGTGAGCCTCCCTGTGCTGCATCGTACAGTTGGCCCTGGCCTTGGTAGTTGCGCCTGGGCACACACACACACACACACACACACACACACACACACACACACACACACACACACACACACACACACACACACACACAATGCAAGGCAGATACATCACGAATTGGCTACGGGCCTACGAAAAGCAGCAATGTCGATGAACATACCCCGGGTCCTGTGCAAGTGCAGCAAACGGCCCAAGTCTGGGAAAACTGGGCGTGCCCAACTGTCAAGGGCCCAGACCCCCAACTGTATAGCTGGGCCTTGGCGCAGGCACTGGGGCCCGACCGGAAGCTACTGGAAGCTTCCCAGCCAGGCCACATGCAGCCAAACAGAGGCTGCCACTTCCGTATAGGGAAGGAGGCAGCCAGAGCAGGTATTCTGGCCTACGCAGGCATTGCGGTCACGCTGCTGCGTTGCTGCGCGAAGGGCTGTGTGCCGAGTTAGCGGCCAGGGCGCGTGCAGGCACGTGTGAGGTGAAGAGGGGCGCTGCTGGGCAGCTGAGCGCAGGCAGCCATAGCCGGGCTGCAGGGCGCTAGGTGGTAAGGGCGATCGGTGGTCTTCAGGAAGGAGGCGAGTGTGGGTGGTCAGGGTCTGATGAGGAGAGACGAGATATGTACCTGGTGAATAAGAGAGGTCGGCTGTGGTGTTGACGTCATGTACATTGGTCTTCAAAGTCGAAGTCAGCCTGTTGCGTGAATGCAGATGTGGTAGGATAGGCAAGTAGTGTAGGCTGAGCGCTGGGTGCCAGACAGAGAGGAGCGACATTGGATACTGTGTTGGTGTGGCCTGCGGGCTTGAACATTGGCTCCACACTTCATTATATTGCTCTTATTTGGATGGAATCCCGGTGCATTTGTGCTCTCTGCTTGTACACGACTACTTGGACATCTGTGTGATTTCGCAGCTTGGCTTTCTGTATATCGTTCTCACTCATATTCTTTGCATATATATGAAGATATATGTATTTACCTAACGCACCTGAAGCACACCGCAGACTCGGCCAGGCGAAAGTCTGTTGCAGCCCCCTTTTTCTAGCCCTTTTCTCCATTTCGGCCCAGGGGTCACCGGGCAGTTCTCCATATGTAGTCATAGAGAACATCCGGAACGGTGAACCATAGGCAGCAAGGGCGAGAAGGACAAGAAGCATTTGGGAGGACACTGTGAGAGACTGTTTTGTCAGAGTTTCACTGACTCATCACGAAACCAGCAGTACTTCCCTCTCTGAGGCATTTTTCTCCGGGGATGGAAACGCCCTGCGTGCCAAAATTGAAAGAAATCGAACCGGAGCAGGCCTCCTCCTTTTAGCTGACGACCCTGGCCATTTTGCTCTGCAAAGTTGTGGCAGCACTCAACAAGCTGCGACTTTGAAAAAATGGATGGGAAACGCTCCTTAAGTGTTTTAGCATACTTTAGGAGCCTTACCGTACCGTCTTCACCCGAATCGAACGCCTGGTAATTATCGCTGTATCTGGACTGGAAGTTGCCCCAAATACAGCTAGAATGACCAGGCGTTCTATTCGGGTGAAGACGGTAGGTCACTTGTGAAACAAATCCCTTGGGATCTCTTGGAAGGTGAAAACCAGAACAACTTTTCGGCTTTCAAAATTCAAAATTAAAGAAGTAAATTCTTTAATTCTTCCCTTATTCAAAAAGTTATTGTCATCCATCGTTCCAAATTTTGAATCTCGAAGTCCAATCAAAGAAGTCAAATTCTGCCCTTTTTTTTTTTTTTTTTTGGAACAATGCTCCAATCTATTCGCGGGGAACAACACGTGCCGCGAACCGGGCCCAGCGTCCCATTTGAAACCATATTTGAGAACATATACAGAACAAAATGATATACCAGCACGGCCATTCCCCGGCTTCGGCTGAGAATAGCAATTACCAAATTCTGCCCTTATCTATTAATATATCATCCATCTCAGAGGACTTCAATGGGGCTCTGGGCCCAGTTCACTTTCTGGGCCCAGTTCACTTCTTTAAACCACCAGTACTTGGCCCAGCAATCGGCCGTGGGAAAAAACTATAGAGTAGAAATGTTTCTACTCGGATGAATTTGGGCGCTCCTGTGGTGGCCCGTGCGTTTCCTAAAATTGTGGCTTGCTAATGGGCACGACTTTAGGAAGTACTGCAGTGGTTTAATTCGACTTTTTATATCGAAAAAAAATTGAACCCTGCACCAGGTTCCCAGTAGTAGGTGCAGCTCCCCACCTATAGGATGGAGCAAAACTGAAGGGGAAAAAGGAGCAAAAAAAAAGAGGACCTTTGTGGTATGGTGCTCTCAGAAGATGGGTAAGGGCAGCACAAAAAGAAAAAGAAGTGGGAGCGCACTTTTTTTTTTTTCTGTTTTTTTTTGGGAAAACTAGGGTGCTGTCACGGTTTCAGTTTGAAAATGTGTTCCAGTGAATCCAGTCACGATTTCGGCACGATTTCACAAATGTTGTGTCAAACGGAGGAAAATCGTGAATGTATACAACCCAGCTTTAGGGTTTAGGGTTGGGATGTGTTGTATTCCAGGGATGCCTGAACAGGATTAAGAGCTGAAATCGTGACTGCGCCCTAGTTACCCTCTTTTTTTTTTTTTTTTTTAAAGCCGACCGCCTTCAGATATCATCATTGAACTGACGGGCCCCAGGTAATTCCGAATTATGTCATTCTGGGAATCTGATTTTTTTTATTTTTATTTTTCCTGGGAATCTGATTGTATCTGGTGTGGATTCGAACTTGGGTCTGTATTTCAACAGTTCATTGGGCGTACCAACTGAGCCAGGCCCGCTGTTTTTTTTCACTGGTGTACATGGTGATGTGGTTGTTCTTTCTGTTGCTTTTACCTTTTTCCTCTGGCGCGCGCAGAATTTTGTCTGTTCTCGGTTCAATCGTGCAGTTGGCTATTGTTACGTCTGCAAGTCATCATGCTCATCATGGTTTGATCAGTGTTCKATCCTTGCACCGTAAGTAACTCATTTGTCGGGAATATCCATTAAAAAAAAAGAGTAAATAAATAATTTAAAATAAACAAATAATTTAAAATAAACAAATAATTTGAAATAAATAAATAAGTTTGTATCCTGTTCCGTTTTGACTCTTGGACTACAAAATCAGTAAAAGTTGTATTTCGTTATGAGAATTAAACTATCAACTTAGTGCAAAGTTCGCTACTTTTTTTTCACAGCCTCAGGGCCTTGCTTCCACTACTCACCGAATGTGCAAAAAAAATGAGAATGGATCTTCCACTGGAACACCGTTAGGATTTTCAATCATCGTACACCTCACTGAGAACAACTGAGCTGAGGTCGCACTTACAGCAGCTGGGCCCCCACTTGCCTGGATTCTTCTTTCTGGAATCTGGACCCTAAATTCCAAAGATCGACGGCCCGAAAACATCCAATCCAGATATGTAGGACCTCAGAACCTCCGGGAAAGTGGCACCTCCAAACCTCCAGGTAAGTGGGACCTCTGAACCTCCCGGTTAAGTGGGACCTCCAGGTAAGTGGGACCTCTGAATATCCCGGTTAAGTGGGACCTCCCGGTTAAGTGGGACCTCCCGGTTAAGTGGGACCTCCCGGTTAAGTGGGACCTCCAGGTAAGTGGGACCTCTGAACCTCCTGGTGAAGTGGGACCTCCAAACCTTGGGGTAAGTGGGATCTCCGAACCTCCAGTTAAGTGGGACCTCCGAACCTCCGGGTCAGTGGAACCTCTGAACCTCCAGGCAAGTGGGACCACCGAATCTCCGGCAAGTGGGACCTGCCAGTGTCGGGGTAAGTGGGACCTTGCCATTGAGGCACAAAGGCTTCTTGCATCTCATTGCTATGGAGGGGTTTCCACAAAAATTCGATTGCTTTTCTTGGTTGTCCTTGATTACCTCCGTGACTTTATCGTGACTTATCGTGACTTCTGTACTGATCAGGTTTTGAAAGAGGGTTCTCTGAATTTTTCAGAGCCCACAAGGTCCCAGTGATGAACATGGAGGAGCAGGGAGATCCGGGACCCCTTTTGCAATACTCTACACGACTCTACAGTAACCACTACAGAACTAATCTATTTTTAGCAAGAAAAAAAACCTACTAAAGATTTTCCTCTTTGGATTATCTGAAGGATTTGATGATTGACAGCCATACGGTCCTGGCCTGCACTGCAGGATTTAATTCTGTCTGAGAATCCGTCCCTTCCTTCAATTCCTCCTTTCTTCCTCCCTAGTACCTCCTTTCCTCTTCCTCCCTCCCTCTTTGTCTGCCCTTCCACCCACCAGCCTCCCTTCTCCTTCCTATTTCCTTCCTTGGCCGCTCCTGCCTCTCGCCTTGCCTCCTTGCCTGCCTACCTCCCTCGCTCTCCTCTCCTCTCTCCATCCCTGCATATATCTGGTTTCGTTCACGCCTGCCTCCTGCCTGCCTTCTTCCTCCCTTCTTCCTTCTTTCCACTTTGCTGCCTCTCTCCCTACTCCCCTCTTCTTCCCTCCCTCCCTCCCTCCCTCCCTCCCTCCCTGCTTATCTACCCTCTTTCTTTCTTCCTTCCCTCTTCCTTCCCTCTTCCTTCTTTCTCCCTTCGTGCCTCTTCTTGCCTCCCGACCTCTCCTCCCTCCCTCCAAATACCACTCTTTCTTTCCTGCCACCTTCCTTCCTTCCTTCCTTCCTCTGGGCTTCCTTAATCTGCATGAGGTGAAGTGGAAGGGCTGATAGGTCTTTCTACGCTCTCATACAATGAGGTTTATCTCGTGAGAGTAAAGCTTCAAGATTATGTTGTCTATTGTGAGAGTAAAGCTTCAAGATTACATTGTTTATTCTCTATCTCCCTTCATCCGCCTCTCTCTTTCCTGCTGCTTTCCTTCCTTCTTTCCTTACTTCCTTCCTTCTTTCCTTCTTTCCTTACTTCCTTCCTTCTTTCCTTACTCTGTATATTCTTTCCTCTCTCTTTCCTGCTGCTTTCCTTCCTTCTTTCCTTGCTCTTTTGGGCTCTGTATATTTTTTCCACCTGTGTCTCCTTTTGCTAGGGTTGGGCAGTGGGGAGAGTGCATGACCAACACGGTGACCGATAGCCCAAGTGATCCAAGCAAGTCAGCATATTTTGGTGTCCGCTTTGGGCACAACTCAAGGTAAATGAACAATCTCCCTTTTTTTTTTTTTTTTTTGAACAATCTCCTTTTCTTTTTTTCTTTTTTTTTTTTCACATTCTCCTAGTGCGGGTGTGATCGCAGTGTGTTTATCTTCTGTATCTCTGTTTGATCGAACCTTAGGCTCAATGTACTAACGTAGTAATGTACCATGTTTCTTTTTTTGTTTTCCCAAGGGGATAGCCCATAACGTCGTTGCATCTATCTGTTTCTGTCAGGGTTTGAAGTTTGAACTCATGATCTGTTCCTCAACAAACGCTTGAGTGCACCATTTACCCACATGGGTTGGGGTTGTGTCCTTTCCTTGTTTCTTTTTTTTCCTGCCTTTTAATCTGGACCATTCATTCCTCAATCCGTCCGTGTCATCCTTGCACAGGGGCCATGCTATGTGCAGGCGGCACGCTAAGTGGCCATGCGCAGGGCCTATTGCAAGTGACCATAGGCAGAAGGAAGGGTAAAG
The DNA here is from genome assembly GCA_003427395.1 of Chara braunii. NCBI lineage: Eukaryota > Viridiplantae > Streptophyta > Charophyceae > Charales > Characeae > Chara > Chara braunii. The sequence goes on along the minus strand of BFEA01000678.1, from coordinate 614,327 downwards.
GGGCCGGCGAGAAGATAAGAATCGACAGAGAGAGTGTTAGCACTTGCAAAGGAAGAACACGGTGAAAAAACACACCTTGCACTCTACTACTCTGCTTTTTCTTTTTTTTCCCTCCCCTCCTCAGACCTTAACTATCTTGGTATACTTGCAGTTGAACAACTCAGAAGGCAGCCAAGAAGATGGGCATGGAAAGAGAAAAGTCCAGGACTCAACATAGCACTGGGGAAGGACAAGGTCAGAGAGAGAGAGAGAGAGAGAGAGAGAGAGAGAGAGAGAGAGAGAGAGAGAGAGAGAGAGAGAGAGAGAGAGAGAGAGAGAGAGAGAGAGNAGAGAGAGAGAGAGAGAGAGAGAGAGAGAGAGAGAGAGAGAGAGAGAGAGAGAGAGAGAGAGAGAGAGAGAGAGAGAGAGAGAGAGAGGACAGATGTGACAATCTCCTGGTCCATTCCAGCATGTGCTCGCGAGAAAGGATTTTGTTGCTTTTGCTTTTTCTTTTACAACAAAACGAGTTTTCTGACACATCATCTTCCGGTTGCTCTCCCTCCCCTCCCCTCCTCTGCAGTGGCAGAGTTAAACTTTGCTACACTGCAATGTCTTTTCTGATACCTTCTTCCTTCTTCTTCCTCTTGCTGCAATGACAGAGATCACCACACTGGAGTCTCTTTTCTGATCCCTTCCCCTTCGGGTTGCTCTCCCTTCCCTCCCTTCTCTTGTTCTTTTTTTGTTTTTCTTTCTGCATAATAGCATCTGCAATAGATTAGTTACGCTGCACTGTCTTTTCTCATGCTTTCAATCTTTCTTTTTCTGCTTTCTGCAATGGCAGAGATCACTGCACTGGGGTATCTTTTATTGATTCCTTCGCGTTCAGGTTGCTCTTTCTCCCCTCCCCTCCCCTCCCTCCCTCCCTCCCTCCCTCCCTCCCTCCCTCCCTTCCCTTCCTTTCCTTCTCTTGTTTCTTCTGTGCAACAGTATTCGAAAACGCAGCATTTGTTACACTGCACTGTCTTTTCTCATACTTTCTTTCGTTCTTCTTTTCTCTGCTTCCTGCTTCTGCACAATAGCATTCACAATGGAAGCGTTCGCTACACTGCACGGTCTTTTCTGATACTTTCTTTCTTTCTTCTTCTTCTGCTTGTTGCTCCTGACCCCCTTCTCCTTGTTTCCCTGGTTTCCCTGGCCATGCACGTCAGCCTATGCATTATGACCAATGACCAAATGTATGGCGGCTGATGTACGTCAATCAATGTATGGTGACCAGATGCTTCTTTGATGGAGATCGACCATGGATTCGCAATGGCAATGCACGCCGACCAGATGGAGCTGCCTGTTTTCCGAGGCGTTGCGAATGGACGAGCAGCGGGAGGCCGATACTGTTTGTGACAATTGCCGGGGTGGAGGTTGAATGCCCCGCAAACCAGATCATCCCTCTTCCAAGGGAAGCTGGTTTCACCAGTGGAACGTTTGGTCCATGTCCGGAACCGTTTGCCCTCTGCATAAGTGCAGGCTGCTCAGATGAGACGTGCTCCGGGCGGGGGAGGTGTTTCAATGGCACTTGTTTCTGTCAGCCAGGTTTTACAGGCCCCCTTTGCGAGCTGGCAAGTATCCCTCCCTCCCTCCCTCCCTCCCTCCCTCTTCCCCTCCCCAGCTCCAGCTGTGGATGCAGATCTCATGTAGGGGAAATTGGGTTGGTCGATAATGAGGCCCTGAGATTGCTGTAGGCAAAGCCAAAAGCTGCCAGAGTCAAGGGGAAGAGGGGAAGCATTGGTGAGGGGGGCAAGTGAATAGAAGTAGAGGGAGTCAAACCCGACTGCAGCTCCTGCCAGTGGGGACCTTGCGCCACTTGAGGAGGTTTAGTTCTGCTTTCGAGTATACAGGGGTCCCTGCCATTTGATCTGACATTCTCACCTACTATCCCCCTCAGCATGCCACCCATTTTTTTTTTTTTTTTTTTTTGGGTATTGTAATAATTGTATTGTATTGTGAACAAGCACCTTCACAACTTTTCAGCAGTCCACTTATTAACCTGTTGGTTAGGTGTCCGCTTGCCAAGCAGAAAGTCGCGCGTTTGATTCACCTTGGGCACGGTGCGGCTGTTCTACCTTTACTTTACCAGCAGTATGAGGCTCCGAGGCTGTGGATAGGTTTGCAGGTGGTCTTGGTTGAGGCTTGGATGAAGTATGTTTGATTTATTTCCTCTCTTTTTGTTTTCTGTCAAAATAAGAACTCCTTATTCAGTTATAACTTACTAGTACTCATTACTCATGAAGATGGTGCAAGGAACATGAGCGAGAGCGATAGACAGCATTCCAAATTGCAAAATCACGCTGTAGCCCAGATAGTCGTGTACCAAGCAGAAAGCACAATGCACCGAGTTATCAGCCAAGTAAGAGAAATACAATGAACTCAAATGCCAATGCTGACACTCTCTCGCCACACCAACATAGTATCCAATGTCGCTCTTCTCGATTGGCGCTCAGCACCCACCCAATACAACGAACTCAAATGTCAATGCTGACACTCTCTCGCCACACCAACATAGTATCCAATGTCGCTCTTCTCGATTGGCGCTCAGCGCCCAGCCTATCTACTCAGCACCTATACTAGCCTACACTACGTTCATGCAAAGGAATCACTTCGATGCCGAAGACCACAGTACGTGACAACGTCACCAATGCAGACTGCCAGCATACACCAGGTATGTGTCTCTCTCTCCTCTCACATCACCCCTTGACTTCCCATAGTGTGCATCCCCGACACCCAAGGACCACCGCCGTGTGCTTGCTGGCGGCAGCGGTGCTGGTTTGAGCACTGGAGGCCGCTGTTAGGCCAAGGGCTGGAAGAGGCGCACGCGGGCACATTGTGATGTTGGGCGCTGCTTGTAGTGAGCTCTGCTTTGTCGAGCTCTGGGCCTGGCTGGACGAGTTTCCAGTAGCTTCCAGTCGGGCCCCAGCGTCTGCGCCAAGGCCCCCAGTTACCTGTTACGGGCCTGAGCCCTTTACAGTTGGGCACGCCCAGGTAGCCCCACGAGGCTGCAAGTGTTCGCCGCGATCTCATTGGCTGCTGGCCAGTGTGTGTATTCGGCATGCACATGCTTTCACGCAGTAACCGCCGTAGAATTGTGCACTGTGGAAGTGTGGCTGCGTAGGGGAGGAGTGTGGTTGGGTACACCGTGTCGAGGGATCTCTCTGCTAGGGTTGGGTGAAGTAGTCATCTTGGGGCTTCACTTTCACCCCAGCCCACTTAGCCTTGTGGTTAAAAAAAAAAAAAAAAAAAAAAAAAAAAAAAGCCTTATGGTTAGGTGTTAGCCTGCCAAGCCGTTGGTTGTGTGTTCAAGTCTTGTATTTGGCATGCACACAGTGTGTGGAGGATAAAAATAAACGACGATTTTGACCATAATACTTTCCATTGTGCGGATTTGAGCCCTCGGCAGTTCTGGAAAAGGCATTGCCCGCCCGAAGTGAAGGTGGGCCTGCAAATATGCGGCACGGCCTGGGTACAGGCCAGTGTGATCACACCAAATGCCTGTTGGAATCTATGTGCGGGCCTGAATCTTCGCAGTGGCCCTTCTAGGGCTCAAAAAAATAAAAAATAAAAAAAAGGGCTCACCCCTCATCTCGGCTGAGGCGCCGTACAGACTTGTGCCCGCCCTAAGTGAAGGCGGGCCAGAATATTTACGAGAGGCCTATTTTTGTCAATTCTGCATGTGAGGTATCAGACAGTTGCAGCACGCCAGTTGGTTACAGGGTAACGTGAACCTTTTTCCTGGATCATTCGGGAAGCAGCAGCTCGAGAGGCAGTTGAGCCCAGGGCACGTACAGTTTTTTTTTGTGTTTTTTTCCCCAAACAGAGCCTTATGGTCCTGGCTCTTTTCAACTACGGGGTCGTGCCCCACTTGGGCAGGTTTAGTTGTGGTTTCGACGTGGTCACGCTACGGCCCAACCTTAGGCACTGGGTATTGTTGCACCCCCGAGCACTGGGCGGCACCCCCAAAGCTGTTTTGTGCTGTTTTGTGAGAGTTTGACGCCTCCGAGTTTTGCAGAAGTACCTGATGTTTTGTTTTTGGAAAAAGAATGAAAGAAAAGTTGGAAAATACAGACTCACAAAAGAACATTGTGAGCTGTGTCTGCCTGCTGGCTGAATGTTACCTTTGCCACCAGTACCTACTGGTTGTCAAGGCCTGACCCTAAAGCTACCGGTAGGCGTAACCTACAGCTAAGGTGACGAGCCTCGAAGTA
>BFEA01000678.1:582373-600546 GCA_003427395.1 Chara braunii | reverse complement strand
CCAGCAGGCACTGCTCCCCACCAATAGATGGAGCCTCCCGACAGTGCTAGTGGTGTCTGCTGTTATCAGCACCCATAGCAGCTGCTCGGGCAGTTTCTTCAAAAAAAAAAAAAGAAAGAAAAAAAAAAGAAAAAGAAAAAAGGTTAAGCCACCAGTCCATCCGCAGGTGGCACTGTAGATTGTGCTCGTACATGAATACCAGGCCAAAGCTCCCAGGCCCGGTAGAGGCTTGGTTGGAAGAGGCGCAACTGTACAATTTTTTTCATAGGCCTGCAGGCCCTGCACTGTAGACTCTTGGCTCGGAGAAATGCAACTTTTGCTTCGTCGATTTAGCTTTGGGTGCCAACTCAACATTGTATCTCCCGGGGATGCTGGACCCGCTTTCCTGCAATTAAAAAAAAAAAAAAAAAAAACACCTATCGAATTTAGGTTTGGGTGGACTGGTGGTTTTAGCATGAGGATAGATGAGAAGGATAAAACTCATTCACGGTGGTTAAGCGCATCACTATTACGATGCGCGGGCAGCGGGGGGTCGCACGGAGGCAGCTGTGGATAAGCTGCACGTAGCCAGAACTTGCTGTTGGGTATGGCGAAGGGGGAGAGGTGACAGAGCGTGTGGACGCTGGGGTGGAGGCCGCTTCGAGGGGGCACAACCATGCACCTGTCATAGCCTAATCTTGGCCGACGAAAGTTGGTAATCCTAGATGGGCCGCAGAAGGAAGGAGTGAGATGTGGGGTCGGTCAATGGGCAGGATCTGCGCATCGTACATATCAGTATTACTACCTGATCAGGGGCTTTGCCCGCTGATTATAGATAGGGAGAACGATTGCCTTGTTGGAGTGGATACAGTTCTATCTGGATGAAGAGCTGGAGATGAAAGACAAGAGTACATCGATAAACGTCGACTTCCGGGGGGTGGATGACGGACTTCATGCCGTGATCGGTATCGTCCACCGTTGCTGATAACGGACTTCAAGCTGTGAGCGGGGCTGTTCACTGTTGCCTTACTCCTACTTCGGGCGGGGTGTTGCTTAAGATTTTCTGATTTCTGGTGCTCTGACAGTCATTGACTGTGTTTCCCTAAATTGCATGCGTTGCGAGTATAGATGATTCTGTTTTCCTAGATTCTAATTGTTAGGATAAGTCTTGTTAGTACGTGTAATTGGTACTTTGTGGACTGGCGATTAGACAAGTAAGGGTTGTCATAATTCTTTTTTTTTTTTTTTTTTTTTTTTAAGCAAGGCCCATGTGCAAAGTCACTATCGCAGTGGTGGTAAGAGAACCACTGGAATTGAGACTTTGCCTAGCGGGCCGCTCCATCTATTGGTGGGGAGTGTCACGTGCTGGAGAGCGGGTCCAGCGTCCCACAAGTACATCTTTGAGTAAATCCAATGATGTATGAGGTCATTGGAAAGCATAGGGGCCTGCCAGCATTGATTGCCCTGAGACTCAGGGGATTGACTGCACAGGGTCTGTATCTAAATGTGAACGGTAGACATCAGTGGCCTGAGAGAACCCAAAAAACAACAGACAAAAAAACACAATGCTTTCTGGGTCCCGGGGGGCACCAAGCCTCATGGCTGTCTCTCAGCTTTCCGTATGTTTGGAAAAAGCTCATATTTGCTCGCCTGCCATCATTGATTGCACCTGAATTTTGACTGCGCAGGGTCTGTACCTTGATTATGTACAGAAGACTTTGGTATCCTGAGAGCACCTGAAAACATAACAGACACAAAACCACAACAGACCACAGACAACAGACCGAAAACAACGGGCAGGGACACAAAATGCCATCTCGGGTCCGGGGAACACCGGGCCTCATGACTGTCTCCCTGCCTTCCGGCCATCAGCTGCGGGCCTGCAGCCGATGGCTGCACTGTCCGGGCTCATATTTGGGAAAATGAGGCTCGCCTGAATAAGAATTTCTGGGGTGCGAAAGAAAAAGGGACTCCGATGGTACTTCAGCCGTCCCACGGGCACACTTCCAGAGATAGAGGATGGGGGGGAAAGGGGTCATTGAACTCATGGGCTGGTCGTAACAGTTCCCTCAAGTCCACCTTTGTCCACTCATGGAAGTGCAGTGAGTAGTCCCTTTCCAAATCTGAGTGCACCGACTGATGATCTTGCCGTGGAGCCCCTTGCTGGTCTTGCTTGTCTCCTGCCCAGCTTACTTTTGCTACCCAGCCTTCCCTTTTCCCTCCCAGCCAATCTTCACAGAAGCGGGAAATGAGTTTGTCCATATCCCTCTTGGTGTTTGCACGCTTCAATTTTTCCTTCACAACCTGCCATTGGGCCGTGATCTCATACTGAATCAGAGGCCGTAGTTGTGACGAACCACTTCCCGACCCCGTGCCATCTTTCGTACCCTTTCTTTTGCTTGTATCATACCTACCCCAGGAAAACCCCGTTTTGAGTTCTTGCTTTCGGGTGCCGCATTTTCCTTTTTGAAGAGCTTTTTTTCGACTACTGAGTTCTGCTGTTCTTCTTGCAAAGTCGAGAAATACATGGGAATTTATGTGCGCCCTAGCGAGCGCACTGGGAATTGGGCTCGGTAGTTGGGAATTCCGGGATAAGCGGAATTTCGACATGTCCTTTTTGGGTGAGTAGATGTTCTTGGGCGCGTCGGGGAAAACTCTCGGAATTTTGCGTGAATACGAATAGGCGTAGGATTTTCTTTTCCCGCGTCGCTTTTTCGCGCGCAGATATGGTGATTTCAATTTTGAATTAGGATAGAAGCAAGCTGTAACTGTTTCGGTGCCTTTTTCTTTTTTTTGTTGACRGYGCYGTGCATGCAARAGCTTCCTCCTCTCTGTCCCCCGCATCRCTCCCTCCMGCGCCTCCCTTCCCTTCTCCCTCCTTTTTCTCTCTCCCCGTAACTGTTTTTCCTTCTCCCTCTCTCTCTCTCCCGCCTTGCTTTCGCGCGCCCATTTCCCTTTCTTGATCATCTAAATCTTGGACCCGTCTTGCGCCACCTCTCGCGCCTTTTCTCTTCTCACCCTCTAAGTCTGGCGTACAACGCCCGGTCGATCCCCCGATAACTCCCGCTTGCCAATCAGGTGCGTGGATCGATAGGACCTTCCTATCGCGCGACGAACTTGATTGGTTGAACCTTGAGTTCCGAGGGATCAGCATGGCGTTCGTAGAGCACTCTTCTCAAAGTCTTCTCCTCCTGCTTCTCCTCTTACACCTCAGCTTTCCTGTCACCTTCTCCCCCTTCTATCTCCCGTGTCGCAACTAACAAACCCGCAAGCGCATCCGCAAATCTCTCTTACGTTCTCAACTCTCGAGCCAACTTCCAGAAGCAGTGGCTAGGCAGAGTGTTTGAAGCGAGTCGGAAAGTCCTGTCGGGCTGACGATAGACTGGCCGGTTGCGCGCTCGCCACGACGGACTGTGGGATCTGGGTGAACCATGTCGAGTTTACGACAACGGGGTGACGATCGCAGTGGTGGGAGTTAGCACGCGACGGTCGGGATCGTCGGTGCGGATATGAGGATCGATGTTGAGTTGATTGGCCCGGGGCCATATTGGAAGTAACGGCGAGTACGCCTTTGTTGCGGATTGTTATCTTTGGCGTGAGTGTACGGCGGTGACGCCGAACTTTTCTCTTCCTGGATCTTGTCCTCTTCTATTCTAGATTTTCTTTCCCCCAACACTCTCTCTCTCTCACTCTCTCTTTTTGAATGATGATGCGTCTGAATGATTGTCCCTCTCTTGAGTAGGAATGAGTTCGCATCCTGCTTCTGTGTAAAAGAACTTCTTCCGGAACTCTTCCATTAGTTTCCTGGGTAATCCTCCTACGCAAAGACCTCGTCTACTTGTCTTGTGAACAGTGTATGCGCGTGTATTGTGCAATGCGATCCATCTTTTCCTGTGCATTTTCGCACCTTCCACAGTAAATGCATGTATAGAGATGCGTGACTTTTCCAAATTGATTAGACGAGTGTCGTCGGGATTTTGTTCGAGAATGCAAGAGTGTTTGGATCTGTAGCTCTGTTTGCACTACGCATGCCATTTGCCTTATGCTGCACGACATCAGCAGCCGAACCACGAGGTGGCCCTGAGAAACAAGGCGCCCAAGGACCAATGTTGTGTTGAACTGATCGGTCCCGTAGCCATATGCGTAATCTAGTTGATCTGTGTTTGCTCTCTCTCTTGTGTCAAAAAGATTGATTGGGGGATGCGCGAATCGCTTTTGTTCTTAATGATGTCTCCGGATATTTTGTGATTGATTGACATGTGGACTGACAAGTACCCTTCGATTGGGCGCCAGCCTCCCGTATCTCTCATCCCAACGCGACCTTTTCCTTACAGTGAGGAAAGGACACGTGTATGTGAGTGGGACTACGAGAAGCCGTTGCACAAATCGGCGGGCCGTATTACTTCCCTCCGGCCAACCGCTGTTCTGGGTTCGTAGAAGCCGGGTTTGTTATTATCGATACGCACTTCCCACCTTACTCGGTATTATTGCCATTTAACGAGTTAATCGTCATTCCGTGGACGACAGTAGAACCCCACTGGCCGCGCACTCTGTGCACCGAATGTCAGCGTTTTGATCACTACAAAATGAAGGGCTTCCACTACCGAATACGGAGTGAGGACGAGCATATGGAAAGAGCCACTCGGCTGAGACCATCCACGTCGGATTCGGAACTGACCAGCGAACGAAGACGAAATCTGGTACGAAAACGAGACACGCGAAGCGTGCCAGAGCCTTTCCGTTCTAAACGACGGGCTGTAGCTCGGTGGGAAGCCCGACAATACTTTTTGGATTGAATTTGAATCTTTCTGTTTTCGCGCCGTGTCCGCGCGCGCCTTCTGCGACGCGCGAAACGATCAACTTGCTCCATCGGACCAACACGGGGGATTTCAGTTCCGCCTGTGTCCCCACACTCAATTTCCAAAAATCCTTAGGACACCCCATCTTATTGTTTTTCTGGGCCTCTTTTCCGCACAAGCTAACACTCCGAACGGAAGACAGCACAGGGCGTAAGGCTGGTATCGGAGCCGACACGTGTCGGTTCTGATGATAGTAAGTTGAACTGGCGAAAGGTAGGAGAGACGTCGAGATCGCCCCGTAACCAGGTCTCAGTCTAGTGTGGTTGCACCAGCAATACCAATGGTGGACGGTACTAGGGTGATCGTTAGCATCCCTGCCCCTTTTCCCTTCTTCCCTAACCATACCCATCCCGAGGCTTGGCTGGAAGTTGTCGAAGCTCAAAACTACAGCGCAACCGATCTTCCCTGTGTTCTGATATTACTACTTCGCAACACATCACACGACTGGTTTAGAAAACATACGTGGGTAGATTGGGATACTTTCAAGCGAGCATTCTTGGCTCGATCCGATACGGTTAGTGAAGATGCCGCCTGGTATGTACTCAAAAATCGACCGCAAGGACCAGGGGAATTATTGCCCGATTTCGTCGATCGATTTCAAACCACGTGCGATACGAGAATTCCGCTCGAGACTTGTTTATTGATCACCTTCGAAGTCCGACCTTGAAAGGGAAACTGCAGAAAAAAAAAGGTTCCGCCGAAAACAACCTAGTTATCGGCTATCATCACCAAAGCGTTGGAGTTAGACTTGGCTGATACAAAAAAATATATCATCCAGGGAGACGAGGATATTACAGATACCATACGGGATGTAACGGCCAAGAGGCGATCATGGCTACAAGAGGCGATCATGGCTACAAGCAGTCGAACGGTTTTATCCCTGCCCCGATCATGACCTTTCCTGCGGAATCATCTCCGATATCCCGGCTGCTTCCCCTCCCTCTCCTCCGGTGAATCAATCAATCGCAGCCGTTAGAAGCGGAACCCCATCCGAACCCCCCTCGCCAGCCATAACCAATTTGCATCTTGCCTAGTTGATCCATACGGCCACTACTAAGCAGTTCGAATGGATGAGTAACGTGATCCAACTGCAGGCGGCTCATATGGAGCGGATGGAATAGATAATGAGCAGGCTCATTAAGCCTAACCCAACTCCTGCTCGGCCTGCCCCTGCATCGTTTCCACTCTTACCTGCTCCACCTGCTCCAGGGTTCGCGCCTCAGCTCCCTCATCTAGCTAATCCATCAAGGAAGATCGAATGCTTTAACTGCAAGCAGCCCGGGCATTTCGCCTGGGGCTGTCCTCAGCCGAAACGTAATCAGCCTCCCCCTGCGGCGGCCCCCGTCGCCCTTAATCAGGGACGAGTGGGCGCTCTGATGGATACGGATCAAGGAAGAGAACTTGTAGCATATGCCACAGAACAGCCTTCCCCTTCGATGACAACGACATCGACATCGGGAGCTTCTTCCCCCGACGCTGCTGACGTGGTCGATCCTCTCGAGTATCTCCATCTCGCAGGCATGATCGGAGCGATCCGATCGGTCCCAGATGATCTCGAGTGGGTCGATCGCGAATCCAATCCAGGACCGCAGTTTCGGACAGGAGATATTGACGTACTGAGAACACTCAAGTAGTTAGACATTCGCGTGTCCGTCCCAATGGGACATCTGCTCACCATATCTGAAGTGGCGAACGATAAGCTTCTACAACAATGCCAGAAAAATCAAAAGCGTTTCACTTATCAACGCATACAACGGATGTTGAAGAAGAAAGAAGAAAGCGAGGAAGTCGTACCCCCTGAGCCTGAAAAGAAAAAACCGGAATTTGAAGCCGCACGAATAGCAACGATCTCTTTAGCAAAAAAAGATCACTTCGTACGAGCTCGGCTGGTGCTATGGAAAAGTGCGGAATGTGACAGTGAAGTATGGGGCAAACCGTTTGATGCCCTTATTGACACAAGGCCTTCTGTCGTGGCCATATCATTGGATACTGTCAAAAAGACGGGACGACTGGGATCCATTCTTCCTCAATTTGGCAAAGACAATTATGTATCTGTCGACGAGGAAGCAATGAACATCGTAGGAATTATCGAGAATGTGGCCATAAAAGTTGGACGAGTACACGTCCTTGTTAACACGCTTGTAATAGATGTACGATCATATTCTGTGTTATTGGGATTACCTTGGGCAATGGCGGTGGGCGCACGTTTGCATTTCGATTCGAAACAATTGGTGCTTACACAAACTGGGGGAAAGCCTCAAGCTGTTCCTCTGCGGGTTTCCACCCGAACGATAAAACCGGTTCCTAATTCTCCCCAAATAGGGATGATCCGATACATTAATCCCGATGAATGCTCTCCCTCGCGCCTCGAGGATGAAATCAGGGAACAAAACATGAAGAAGAGATGCCTAGCGAAGAAGAATGGAAGCATCTGGTTGAATTTTTCGAACATGAAACCCCCGAAGAGTTTCAAGTGTGCCCCGACACCACCCGAAGCTTCCACGTAGATTCCCAGGACAATGCATTCACGCCTCTAACAACCCAGGTCAGTCCTTCAGTCCTCCTCAGAGAACCCATATTGCAAGTTTCCGACCTGGCTGATGATTTGGAACCCCCTCGCACATTGTACGAGGGAACTCTTTCCTTACGAACGCGTTATCAACAAACGGAACAATATTTGGATGTCTCTGTTTTTTCGCCCCGACCGTTACTAACGACAGGAGCTACCATCGCCTTGATTAAACAAGAGGCGGAAACACCGGTAAGTGACATGCCTAATCTGATGCAAGAAATGATGGATCTAACAGGGCTAACTGTGAAACCAACTTCGGTTGGCTCAGAGACCGACGCTGAAACTATAGAAACGGAGATGATCAGCCTCGCTGAATCCCAGATGATAGCAACTGTCTTTTCTGTTCGCACCAGTAGTTCCGTTTTCTCTAGTGTCAGTGAACATTGAGAACAACCGATTGATTGGGTCGATATGCCCCTCAAGATTTCCGGGAAATCAACAATCCCCTTCCCGAGTTATGTTCCTACGGAACTCCGGAAGTCATTAATCCGTGTGTTAAATGGTTACGCAGAAGTATTGAGCGTGCACGATAATGGTATCGGCTTAACTAATGTGATTGAGCATGCCATCCTCATATAAGATCATCCGCCCATTAGCTGCGCCCCCTATCGATACTCGCCAGCTCAAAGAGCGGCCGCTTTTCAGCGGATTAAGGAGTTTGAAGTTAATGGATGGATTGAACCTGCCATAGGTCCGTGGTCTTTTCCCGTAGTAATCGTACCTAAAAAGGCCGGAGGGATTCGCATTTGCATTGATTATCGAAAGTTGAATGATATCACGATTAAAGATGTGTATCCCCTCCCCAGATTGATGAGTTATTGGCTGCGATTGGGGGTGCTCGATTTTTCAGCAAGTTTGATGTTCGTCATGGGTTCCATGGGAGGAAGATCGACCGAAAACAGCGTTTGTGCTTTTCAAAGGTACGTGGCAATGGATTCGATGTCCGATGGGTATCTGCAACGCCCCTGCGACTTTTCAGCGAGCCATGAACATGGCTTTTCAGAATTTCGTACGGAAGACTCGTCTAGCGCAGAGCATCATCAACTACTGCGTGATTGTGTACATGGATGACATCGTAGTGTATTCGAACTCCTACGAGGGACACGTGCAGCACATCGAATGGGCACTACATGCGTTACGAGATGCAGGTTTCAAGGTGGCGCTTCAGAAGTGACAGTTTTTCCTCACCACCATTTTTTTTCTGGGGCACGTGGTGACAGACAAGGGACTCCAACCGGAGTCGCAGAAGGTGGCAGCTGTCAGGGACGCGCCAGTACCTACCACTATCACGCAAGTTCGCGCCTTTTTAGGCCTAGCCTCGTATTACCGAAGATTTATCAAGGGCTTCGCGGCGACTGCGGGACCCTTCACAAATCTCCTCCGAAAGGATCAGCCGTTGATCTGGACGCCGGAGTGCGATCAAGCGTTTTCCAAACTCAAGGCTGCTTTCATTTCGGCTCCAGTCCTTATAAGATCAGATCCCGAAAAACCTTTTATTCTCATCACCGACTGGCAGCCAGAGGCGATTTCGGCGATCCTTGCCCAGGTGGGACCAAGCGGACTCGAGAGTGTGGTAGAGTATGCGTCCAAATCAGTACCCGCCTGCAAGCGCAACTACGTCGCTCCGACGGGAGAATGCTATGCGGCTCTCTGGGGAATCAGTCACTTTCGTGCTTACCTGTATGGGCGAAAATTCACCCTAGTGACTGATCATGAGCCCCTGTTGGCTCTGAAGAAGTCGAAGGATTACTCAGGTATGATCGGGCGATGGGCAACGGTGCTGCGGAGCATGGACTTTGACATTCGTCATCGAAAGCACGAGAGACACGGGAATGCGGATGGACTGACACGACTGCACCGGCCTGAGAAGGTTCCAAAAGGTGAGGAGGTAATTCCGTGGAATGAACCCGAACAGGAGATTGGGCCTCGGTACGGCCAAGTGGAGATCTTATCGAAGCAGAAAGTGACACGAGGACTAATTTGCCTGCTCTACTCTCTCCACCATTCAGTCTTGTCTCTCCCCTTCTGTCATCATATGACTACCCCGCCTGCCTCCTCAACCCCTTTTTCTCCTACTAATTCTGCCCCTCTCACTTCCTCGGCTTTCTTCGCCACCCTTCTCGATAAATTCTGCTATTTTTGCACGTGTATTGCACGAGTTTATGGGGTCGACTGTCATCCCTTCGAGACCGGATTTGTCGATTGGGTAGAATGTGCCACGTGTGTCAACCGTGCGCACGGGGCCTGCGTTCGATATCGGACGAATAGCAAGGAATGGAGGTGCCCCCTGTGTAGAACGAACAAGCTCCCCATGGAGGTTCGATTCGAGGCCGCCCGTACGAATGACCCTGAATACGACGAAAAATACCGACGAGAGGAGGTTTGGACGGATAAAATTTTATTAGCAAAATTAGCGGGATTATCTTTGGACCACCTCACCAAACACGACAGACGTAGGGCAACCAAGAGATCTCGAGACTATAGATGGATCAACGGTCACTTGGAAAAACGTAAAACTGATGGGTCGGGTTCGTGGTTGACAGTTCCCCATCCATTCCAGAGATACGATTGGATCCGATCTGCTCACAAAGAACAGGCCGCTCATTTCGCGATACGTATCACGGAGGCAATTGTAGACCAAAATCGATGGTTCTAGTCCAATATACGAAATGATGTCAAATACATTATCGCTAACTGCCTGGTCTGTGCCGCTGATCGCGCCCCTATACGGGGACCAAACACGATCGTGCCAACGGAAGTAGAGCGTCCCTTTCAGCGAGTCAGTATGGACACGACAGATATTGACGTGCCACCTGGCCCAAACCGCTGTGAATACTCTATCCTGTTGGTTTTAATTGACCATTTTTCCAAATACATCGAAGTCTATCCCAGTAAGACCCGAAAGGCCGCAAAAATAGCCACGTACATCGAACGATTCCTCTATACCCATCTAGATACAGAAGAAATTCTAACTGACAATGGGTCGAAATTCAAAGGCGAGGTAGAAGAACTGCTTGCGCGAAGGGGCGTCGCGCTCCGACATACGGCACCCCACGTGTCCCAGTCGAACGAGTTGGCCGAGAACGCCAACCGTATGATTAAAACCGCCCTTCGCATGAACTTAGCGGCACACGACACGCGTCCGTGGCCCGAGATCGTATATCAGATCGTCGGCATCCACCGGGCCAGCCCTCACGAGTCTACAGGGTTCACCCCCTTTCAGCTTCGAACTAATAACCTCCCCTGTGTCGATTACCGGGCCAACTCGGAAATTGCCGAAGCAGGGGGTAGAGACACCCGTGCGGCCCTCAAGGCTAAGGCCAAAAGGTACACTGATTTGATGGAACGGGCCGTTCCGAAGCTGGCCCGAAAAAGACAAAGGATGACCGAGCTGGCCCACGATAGACAGGTCCGTAGCTACGAGGCCCGGAACGGAAATGCTGGGCCCCAGAACCAGTATAAACTGGGGGACCTAGTGTAGGTACGTAAATGTGCACGCGACTGGAAACTCGCTCCCAAGTTCTCTGGCTTTTTTCGCGTTGTCGAACTCGGGCCCAACGGTGCCAACATGGTACGCATCGCGCCTGAGGCTAGCGCTAGCCATAGCTCCGTCCCCATCGTCAGACATACCTCCTACCTCCGTCTCCTTCCTCCTTCCGATTTTCCTCCCTCTTCTTCCTCGGGAAGCGAGGGAAACAACGACGATCTAACCCTCTCTCCTCTTTCTCCCTCTTGTCCCTTGCCCTCCTCTCCGACCTCGCCATGAGTTTCATCACGGAGTGGGTTCTCGATGCACAGCTGCGACAGCCACGTGGCTACATCTCAGAGATCCGGCAAGTTTGTCACCCTCAGCTCAATACGGATCTCCGCCGTTTGATGCGATTTTTCTGCGACGAAGGTATCTGTGCCGCCGCCGCGTTTCGGATAGAAGGAAGCCTTCACGCGATAGTGTTCGCAGAGGTTACTGCAGTTCATCGGCGAGCGGGTCCTAGAACGAGCCACATCACCACAGTGGCGGGATTCACCGGCGACATCAGCTCGGTCAATCCGCTGCGGCATACCGCGATCTTGGCCTCACTACGCGAGTGGACGGAGCAAGTGTCCAACGTATGGCAGCACGTCCTCGCCCGAGAGGGGTATAACATCATCCCGATCTTTGCATCGGACCTTGACGGCATTCGCCGATTACCGCGCGAGCGGGCAGTGGCGATCCCAACCTTCGTCCCCTTCCCCCGTCCCCTATGAACCACGCTGCTCGTCTCGCTCCTCTCTCTACCTTTGGTCTCCCCTCTCTCTTCCCCACCTTCTGGCAATCCGATCTTCACCCTTCTCTTTCCCTCTCGTTCGAACCTCTTTCAGTCCCTCTTATCCATCCTGGACATTGGCGATTGTGGCGCGAAACTTTTAAGGAGCTTTCCTTTTGCTTGGCCAGAGTACAAGTGAAGTGGACGGGCACTAACGAGCACCCCACGTGGATCGAGAAGCCGGAGCTGCTGATCATACAGAGTTGGAGGACTAACGCGGAAGGAGATCTTATTGGATTCCTCTTTGGGTCGGTACGACCAGGTCGCCGTCAGTTGATTGCACAGGAGCTCATCGCACCGATCGTGCAATTGGCGGACGATCTCTCGCCCGACATCTACTTTGAAAGCGACAACAGTCCCGCTCCGTACATTTTCGAGCGATCCTTGGATCCGTACCTTCAGTGGACTTCGTGCTTGGAGGAACCTAGGGACGAGGATACCCTACCATCGCAGCAGGAGTATCTGAAGCCGTATGAGATCATCCCTTACGCCTTTTATCCGAGGGCAGAGGAAGTGGTGATCGACGACGACGAAGAAGAAGATGGCGACCCTGCAGCCGCCACCTCAAGTACCGTGCGACGGAGACGGCGCCGATCCCCCTCCTCCTCCAGCCGCACCCGTCCCCCAGTTCGCCCACGCACCAATGCGGGCGATAGGCCCTCGACCTCAGACGCTGCCCCGCCGCCCCCTTGATTTTCTCACCCTCGAGCAGATCCATACCCCTGTCACGTTCCCTTCCCATCCTTTTCATCCCCATCTCTTCCGCGACTTCTATTCTACCCGTCTACTCGCCACCGTCCATCCTCACGCCTCCCTTCAGTCCGCTGCTCCCACATTCTGCTGGCATCTTCTGCTGTTTAGCGCTGCATGGGAGCAATCCAACGTCGTAGAAGTCTACTGCGTTGCCACGGGGACAATCCCCGCCTGTCGCCACTTCGAGGTCTTTCGAGCGGCGCTCTTCCGCACCCTCTCCTCCTTCTATCGCGACTACCTCGCCTCCCTCCCCCGCAGTGACGATCATTTCCCTCGCTTCCATCGAATCATCCGACATGAGAAGCTCCCGGTGACGAGGGAAGGGATGCATCGCTTCCTACCCCCACTCCCCTCCCGTCATCCCCGCGAGATCCCCGGCATGTACCGCCTCTACTAGCCTATTCCAGCTAGGCGGTAGATCCCATTCACTTGAACCCCCCCCCCTTCACCGTCACGAATCGGTAAGCTTCGCGAAGATCGCGCCATCAACGATGACGTCAACCTACACGCTGATTCGACAGACGGCAACGAGCAAAGGTGCAGAGCACACGGAGATCAGGTGGACCATGATGGCGTCACCTGGACGACCTCCACGGGGCAGAGGGTTGCATATGACAAGGCTGCGGAAATCTTGCCACGGATGTTGTCGCCATCTTTCTGCTCTGGTGATACGCTTGGTTCCTCATGCATCACTCTGTTCTCCCCTCTTTCTTTCGCCATTCCATGCAATCGGGAGATCTCATAATTTTGGAACCCCCTGCGCGTCACATATGTGACGAACCACTTCTCGACCCCGTGCCATCTTTTGTACCCTTTCCTTTGCTTGTATCATACCTACCCCAGGAAAACCCCGTTTTGAGTTCTTGCTTTCGGGTGCCGCATTTTCCTTTTTGAAGAGCATTTTTTCGACTACTGAGTTATGTTGCTTTTCTTGCAAAGTCGAGAAATACATGGGAATTTACGTGTGCCCTAGCGAGCGCACTGGGAACTGGACTCAGTAGTTGGGAATTCCGGGATAAGCGGAACTTCGACATGTCCTTTTTGGGTGAGTAGATGTTCTTGGGTGCGTCGGGAAAAACTCTCGGAATTTTGCGTGAATACGAATAGGCGTAGGATTTTCTTTTCCCGCGTCGTTTTTTCGCGCGCGGATATGGTGATTTCAATTTTGAATTAGGATAGAAGCAAGCTGTAACTGTTTCGGTGCCTTTTTCTTTTTTTTGTTGACGGCGCCGTGCATGCAAAAGCTTCCTCCTCCTTGTCCCCCGCATCACTCCCTCCCGCGCCTCCCTTCCCTTCTCCCTCCTTTTTCTCTCTCCCCGTAACTGTTTTTCCTTCTCCCTCTCTCTCTCTCCCGCCTTGCTTTCGCGCGCCCATTTCCCTTTCTTGATCATCTAAATCTTGGACCCGTCTTGCGCCACCTCTCGCGCCTTTTCTCTTCTCACCCTCTAAGTCTGGCGTACGACGCCCGGTCGATCCCCCGATAACTCCCGCTCGCCAATCAGGTGCGTGGATCGATAGGACCTTCCTATCGCGCGACGAACCTGATTGGTTGAACCTTGAGTTCCGAGGGATCAGCATGGCGTTCGTAGAGCACTCTTCTCAAAGTCTTCTCCTCCTGCTTCTCCTCTTACACCTCAGCTTTCCTGTCACCCTCTCCCCCTTCTATCTCCCCTGTCGCAACTAACAAACCCGCAAGTGCATCCGCAAATCTCTCTTACGTTCTCAACTCTCGAGCCAGCTTCCAGAAGCAGTGGCTAGGCAGAGTGTTTGAAGCGAGTCGGAAAGTCCTGTCGGGCTGACGATAGACTGGCCGGTTGCGCGCTGGATCGCCACGACGGATTGTGGGATCTGGGTGAACCATGTCGAGTTTACGACAGCGGGGTGAGTCACCCAGTCAAGATTCCGTATCGATGGTCCATGCTGCAACGTAAGCACCCATTGCGGTGGGACAACTGAACACAGTTGGTGCAGTTTATCCTGTAGACTTTTAACGTTTTTGAGTGTGGGCTGCATTTGTTGTGGTGACCTCCATTTTCCTTTGTGACTGTCCCACAAGTCTCCCACAGTAAAAACCCCGTTTTTAACCCATGTTAGCCAGTGGGAGCCGGTCCGTAGCGAGAATGGCTCCCCTGCAGCGTCACATATGTGCGGATTTCCGAACAATGGTTGTCGCCACAACTCATGCCAGCGCAGCGGGGGGGCTTTTTTAGTTGGCCCCATTTGTCTCCACAGTTCCACCATTGTGGTCCACAGTGGGTCATTCTTAAGGTCCCATCTCGTCCTGTTCCGGGGCGATCCATCCCTCCGGGTCCTCGGAGGGCTCGGTAATGACCATGCTGCGTCGACCAGCCAGGTGAGGGGGTGAATCTGGTGGTGAGGGGGAGAGGGAGGAGCCAGGTGCGACAGTTGGATACATGTCAGGGGTTGCCAAGGGACGTCATTGGCGAGTAACAGGTGAGTAATTATTTTAAACATCAGCGCTCTGATCTCGCTAGTTGGTAGTGGGTAAGTAGGATGAAACCATTGAATATCATTTTTATGTGTTGGTTGGTGGTCTGTTATCTAGTTTGGATTCTGCTAGATTAGGGTTGTTTCCATAATGGTGATTTGGAGCAGGGGTAGATTAGGATTTGAGTTTTGTCAAATTAGGGAACGTGAATTTTGTTTTAAGGTTGGGATTGGGATCATTGGTTTTGTAACCTTGGTTGGTGGAGTTTAGGGTTGTTTGATAATGGTGGTTTGTAGAGAGGTTGAATTTTGTTTTAGGGTTGGGATTGGGATCATCGGTTTTCGTAACCTTGTGAGGCTGTGATGGGGATAGGTTTGGCCGGGAGTGCCTTACTTAGCCCGTTTGACCGCAGCAAATGATGTAAATGACACTGGGCCCGTTGCCCGGTTATATAAAAAAAAACTCTTTCTTGCAAAAAAAAAAAAAAAAAAAAAAAAACCTCATTCACGGCACATCCATCACACATGCAAATAAGAGCAACACGCGACGAGAAAGAAGAATTTCCTTAGCATCAGGGTAACCGACGTTGGGGACGGGCCGAACGCCCGAACCCGAACGCCCGAATGTACAGGACCCCTTGGGGATGCATTTGGCTGTTCGGGCCGAGCGTGAACCAAAAAAAAAAAAAAAAAAAAAAAAAAAAAAAAAAAAACCTGAAAACAAATATGTTATGAAAATAAACAACATGTGCTTGAGCATTACATCCAAATTCCTTACCAAATTTGAAATAAAAATAAAATATGGAAAATAAAACTAATAAGAAAAATAAGAAAAAATGAAAAATAAAATAAAATTAGTGAGGGAGCGAGCACGTTTTCGATACCGCCATCTTTGGCGATTTTTCATTTTGTTTTGGCATAGCCAAATGCCCTGAAAATTTACAGATGTGTACTTCACATAATACAAAACGCATTAAAAAGTTTCAAAAAATAATAATTTTTTTTAGGCCCCGCAATAAATTGAAAACAAAAAGTGAAAAGTGAAAAAAAACAAAATAGTAAGTGGGCAAGCACGTTTCGAAATTGCGGTCTTTGGAGATTTTTAATTTTTGTTTGGCTTAGCAAAATGACTTCAAAATTTATAGGCATGTACCTAACATCATAGAGAACTCACAAAAAAAAATCGGAAAAACAAACTTATTTTTAGGGCCCGAAATATTTTTTGACGGGGCCGGAATGCCTTCGGGTTTGGACCCCAAACGCCCATACGTATGGAAACCGGCCTGGGGACCTCTGTACGTACGGGCTGGTGACCCTGCTTAGCATTACATTCAAAAGACCCCATAAGCTCATTCTGAAGGTAAGTTGCGTAACCCATCCAGCCTCTCCCAGTCCTACAGCCTCTCCCCTACGCGTTTCAGCTACCCCGCACATTGCCCCTTCATGAGGATTCAATCCTCATAGTCATTGTTGCTTGCTAGGAAAAAACATTACTGGTTCTTTCTTGTTTTCTTTATGACAGAGAGAGTATGACAATTGGTCGTGATGATCACATTCTTGGTTGGATATTGTGTATTACAGGATGTCTGCCAGAGGTCAAGCTGCCCTGCCGGTCAAGCTTGCGATCGGGAACTTGGAAGGTGCATGGATGCACAACTTGCGGCATCAAGGATACCCCCACCGCCACCTGCGCCCCCCTCTCCCCTGCCGATGAGCCCCCCACCATCCCCTCCACCGTCCCCCATTGTCATTTTGAGTCCCCCACCTACACCAATCATAAGGTTATCCCCCCCGCCTCCCCCTTCCCCAGCTAGATCGCCCCCGCCAGCGGTGATCATGTCCCCCCCTCCTTTCTCCCCTCCGCCGGTCATCATTCCACCCCCCCCTGCGGTGAGAAGTCCACCCCCTATGCCCAAGTCGCCACCGCCTCCTGTCCTTGTTGGACGACCCCCACCATCACCCGTTTGGTCCCAGCCTCCACCCGCCCCTGCCATGTCAAGCCCAACCCAAGGTTCATCATTCCCCCCTCCCCCATTGCAAAACACGGTGCCCCGTTCGGCATCACCACCACCACGATCACCACCACCACCGGCTGCAGAGACTACGCCTGTTTGGCCCGTGGAAGCTTCTCCACCAACCCCTCAAAGAGTTGGTGAGTCTGCAGACCCTACGCCCTCGAGTCTCCACTAACTGAAAAAAAAAAAAAAAAAAAAAAAAAAAAAAAAAAAAGAAAGCACCAATCCTGGCAATCCTTTATTTAAATTATTTTACATAGTTTCCTCCTTTCCCGAAAGATTTCGTGTCCTTCAGATTTTTTTTTCTCTCTTTTTCCCTGCATGTATTCTTGTTTCCCTACCTTTTACGACCCTGTATTTTTTGAATTTTTTTCTCTACAAATCTCTCAGCCTCAGCCCTTCAACACAGTTCAACTTTTCTAGGCTCATCTAAACTGAAGGTACTAAACTTTCTTGTTGGTGTAAGTTGTCTTTGAATCGAAGTAAGCCACTAAGTTGTTGCTTGGTCTAAATTGTTTTTGGCCTGGACTGTTCCTTGGTCTAATTTTTTTCTTGGCCTGGGCTGGTTGTTCCTTGGTCTGCATTGTTTATTGACCTGGACTTCTCCTTAATCCAAACTTCTCTTGTCCTGAGCTGTTCCTTGGTCTAAGCCTCTCTTAGCTTGGACTGTTGGCTGGTCTAAAGATTCTGAACTTTTCTTGGTTTGGACTGTTCCTTGGTCTAAACTTTGTTGGTCTGGACTGTTCCTTGATCTATTGGCCTGGGCTTAAAAAAAGAAAAGAAAAGAAGAAAAAAAAAAAGCATCCCCAGGAGGTACCACAGAGACTGATAAGAGGGGCAAGATCTCTCTGCAGCACTGGGTCCGGAGGGTGATAACTGTTTCGATCAACCTTATATCGTCGACACTGACAACGATGCTGCTGTTGCTCCCACCAACAACAACGACAACAACAACAACAACAACAACACCGACACCGGCAACAACAACAACAACAACAACAACAACAACAACAACAACGGTAACAAGATGGCTGCAAACGAGGATGATGGTGGCCGCCAGAATAATGGGAGGGTAAGTGAGTTTGGGGTCTCCTTTTTCTCCCCCCCCTCTGTTTCTCCCCCCCCTCTGTTTCTCCCCCCCTGTCCCTTACTTTTTACAATCGTGTTGGCGATAGGGGGGGGGGACGAGAGGCCTGTTTGCAGGCTTTGTTCAGCATCTTGGAAGGGTGGAGGGGAGGGGGGG
>BFEA01000678.1:521180-533115 GCA_003427395.1 Chara braunii | reverse complement strand
CCCTTCTTCCCCATCTCTATGTCGTCAGGTCGAGGATTGTTCGGACCAGTCCGTCCATGGAGTAAAAGGTCTGATTTTCTTGAAGGTAGTGCAGTTGTTCAGTCGCGCGCCGCTGCCTGTTACATGCATTTTTCCCAGACTGCCATGCACACGTAAGCAGTGCGAAGAGCCCTCTTCCACTCTCGGTACCCCATACGTCCCTGACAACATAATTTGTCGACTCCGAGATCCACGCGAGTGGGGACCGTATTGTTCACAGCTCCAAGTACATTGCTCTTGGGCGTTTCACACTCCGGCTTTCCTGAATGCTTGTGGTTGCATTCATCGCCACATGCGTCGAAAAAATACCTTCTGTGAAGGTAATGCGCCATCTGTTGATCCGAGGCAGTACAGAGCCAAGCAGACGATAAAATAAAGGGATAAATTGCAACATATCCCGATGCCAAAATGCCCCTAAAAGATGTGAATAGAGGGGCATGCCCCTCTGACAGAAAAAAATCTTTTGTGAAATACCCTTAGCGTCCGTTGGAACCCCCCACATCTCTGCAATATACCCCTAACCGGTGCCGTCCAACTTTGCAAAATTCCCCGGTACTTCCCAACTTTTCCAAGTCCTGAGTGCAAAATGCCCAGGCTCAAACGGCGACGTCCAGATTACAAATTTGCACACCGGCCTGACAGGGACATAACACAAAGAATTCAGCCCAAAAGGGCGTTCCCCTCTATCCACATCTTTCAGGGGCATTTTGGCATATATCTCAGCATTGGGGGTATTTTGCAAATTATCCAAGAAATAAAGGATCTGAATATGCTTTTTTTTTTTTTTTTTTTGGGAAAAGCAAGGAATTCATTATGATAAAGTTGAGGCCGGGAATTCCTCACAAACAACCCGAAGCAAAAAACTGGACCTGTTGGAACTTAGTCCAACGAGACATCGTGGGCAGAGCCCAACAACACAACTTCCATGATATCATGATTCGAGATCTGCCTATTCCTACTTATTCCCTATCTAACTCAACTATCACTCCTATAGCGTTAGTGCTCCCTTAACCAAACCAACCTTCTTATTACCCAGGGTAATGCTCCCAGTAAGGCCCTGTCTACTGCGGCAGGGTGGACCATTTGGTCCTCTACTATCCTGGACACTCTCCGACCTCCTCCCCTTGCCTCCTACCGCGGAGCAATTCAACCGAGTGCGCCTGGTTGGTCCTTTAACCCCAGCTCTACTCTACCCCACTAGCTAAGCTCTTTTTGTTTTTTTTTCCTCCAGTCCCACTTTCCAAAAGAAACTCTGAAACCCCATTCCTAACTAATTAATCAATCTGAGAAGATCAGTTTCCCATTCTCTCCTACGGTGACCACCTTTCCATCTTGTGCCCAAGTTTCCAGAAACCAGCTTCTACCTGCTGTTCTCTCCTTCTTTCTTGGGGTCGTCTTCCTCCTCCAGTCTGCTGCCACCATCCTGCGAACCATGATCTTGAAAGATGCCTTGATCTCTGGATCAGGCATTATCTTCCTTTCGAAACGGGTTCTGTTCCGTTCTGTCCAAATTATCCAGAACCCCACCGCCCGAACTGCCTGGGCGACGTAACCCCACCCCTTCCCCAGTTGTAGGGAGTCAGGTAGTCCGCCCAGGAGTACCCAATCCTTATCCCATTTGAGTACTCCGCCTGTCCACCCTTCCCACTGCTCTGACCACCATTTCCATATCCTTTTTGAGGCGGGGCAGTCCCACCAGACATGAGTAGTTGATTCAAATGACCACCTGCATCTTTTACACTGGGCATCCACCTCCAGACCTCTGCTCATCAGCCAGACTACCGATGGGGTAGCGAGGAGCGAGGCCAGCCAGAGTAGCACCACTGCTCTTGGGTTCGGTGCCTCTGAGAGTTGTTCCCAGCATTTTTGAACGGCTCGACTAATTTTCTCTGTATCATCTGGTAGGACTCTGCTCCACCTCTGAGTTGCCGTCATTAACGGTGTGTGTGATGGGGCCTGCACCTCATAGGCGAGCTTCAATGTGAAATCGTCCAGTCGAGCGTGTTCTCCCTGAGAGCCTCTACTTCTCCACGCCCACTGATCTGGATCTGCCTTGAGAGCTGTGACCGGTACGCCCACATTCCACAGAACTACTTTCCAGATTCCTTCCTCATCAACCTTTTCTTTTACCCTGATCTCTAGTAGAGACCCTCTTGGTAGTGTTACGTACCACTCCTCCTCGCAGACAGTCAACTCCTTTCCCGTGTCAGATACCTGCCAATGTTGGAATTTCCTACCCGCCTCCGTACTTTGTTCCACCAGCTTCAGAAAACTCCGCTTATGTGGCCTAGCCGAGCTCGGGTCCTCTTTCCACTCAAACCAGGTTCCCACCGGATTTGGTTGTGCCGGGGAGAGGATCCGCAGCCACTCTTCGGGGATGGCCTCTAAAACCTGGTTCCTCCTCTGTCTTATGTACTTGCCCGGTTTCAAAACCTCCTCCAGATCCTCCCCAGTAATCCATGAACCGGTGAATTCATTCCACAGGTCCCTTAGTCTCACCACTCCCCGTTCTATCCATGACCTACCGAAGTTCCCAGGTTCTGTACTCGCCATCAGCATGTTCCCCCTGCGCTCTCTAATCCGTGGGTTCTCAAAGATAATTTGTGACAAGACTTCCTCTTTCGTGCGCGGTTCACAGAGCATATCTGGTTTTACTCTCCTCCACGCCTGTAAGTCTGCATACCAAAATTCCGATTTCAGCCTCCTTCTGAGAAATGAGTCTATCCAAACACAAGCCCAAACGTCCTTCTTACGAATATTCTAAACTGAGGCTGCCCTTGACTAAGATCAAGTGTGTAATAAAAATAAAAAAAATCAAGTGTAGCATCTGTTCTGATCAGTACAATATATTTTTCTTCTTTTTTATCATACTACACTATATTCTTCTCTCCAATTCTTTCAGCTTTCACTACCTACCTACCACTACTCCTAAGGCTATACAGGGGATCCCTGCAAGCATAGCTATCTGCCTCTCTTGGTAGAGGGAGGTATTGCATGTTTGCCCCTTGCCCTAGTGGTTTAGGATTCAGGGTTGGGGCCGCAGGTAGGGGCCCAGCTAACACAAGGACCAATCATTTGCCAGTAGCTGTGCCTCCCTTTTCATCTTCCCCCACCTCCATAGAGAAATAGTAGTCTCTAAGGCCAAGACTCTCCCACACACCACGCAGCCCACTCATACTCCCACTCACACCCGTGTGGGATGAAGACCCTACTGATACCGACCAGGGGCTGACTATCTCAACTGGTTGGGACCCAGCCTATCACAGGCGGCCACGGGGATTGAACCCACAACCTCCTGAATGCCACAAAAAGACAAAAGCTATGGTGGGTGCATCGGGTTTTTCTTTTTTTTCTTTTTCCGCTGCATCCTTATTTCCACGTTCTAAGGGAAAATACACCACTTTTTCCTACACCACTTTTCTTTTGGCCGCTGGCAAAAGGGGAAATCAGAATTAGCATCCCGCGTTCAAAATATGGGCCTAGCTCCACCACTCAGTGGCCCTCACCACATGCACAAAAGACAAAAACCTTTGTGTACACTGTACATTAATTTTGCCTTTTAAAATTGTATATATGTCGTGGGAGTAACAAAATGTGATTTTTTTTGGGGGGGGGTCGGCATGATTCTGAGTTTTGGTGTTCTCTGATCATCAATTACAATGTACATTATCAGTGTCGAAGACTGAACAATGGGCCCCTAGGCCAAATTCCACAAAATATGCTACATGCACGCAGTTTAAAATTATGGTCGTGTATCCTTCCATGTTCTAGCTGAAGATTCATTATCATTTTGCACCTTTGGTGAGTGGTGGAGTGAGGCCCTATCTGAAACCTCCGGCGACCTCTCACGTAGGCAGATTCTGGGCCTTGCTCCACCATTCTCGATTATGCCTTTTTCGAGCGTGGCTATCCACTCTCCACTCCATTCAATACGCTCAATTACGGGTAGATAGATATCAGAAGGATTGTTTAAAGAGGACTCTCCATTTTAGAGAGTGGTGGAGCCAGGCCCTTTGTGTCTCTGGTACCTTGGGCAAGGGCCCACTTAACCTGGATTCTGTGTTTTTGCCCACTGATCCTGGTAATCTACTGTCTAGAATGAGCAATCCAGTGAAGTGGGATGTCTCACCGTTGTATTAGCTGAGGGAAGACAAAGAGAGGAGTGGGGGGGGGTAGGAGCGGGGAAGATTGAATCTACACAGCACCACATACAGCTGATGGGCCATACAAATGCGTACGTACAGCCGTACTACACCCAATTTTTTTTCAAAGGGGTCATACCACTGCCGTTTTTTTTCTTTCTTTTTTCCCAGCGGCAAGAGAGGGCATTGTAACAGTGGGGTGTGGGTGACATGTACTACCCCCCTGGACAGGAAACGAATGAAAACGGGAAAAAAGCAGTTTGGCCAAGGTTTAGACATAGGTCGAGGGGTTTACGGTTAAGAGTTGGTCTGCGATTGAGGGGTGTGAGGTTGAGGGCTAAGAGCTCCATGGTTGAGGGATCAGATGTTGAGGGCTTAGGGATCCAGGGTAAAGGAGTCCACTGTTGAGGGGTATAGGGTATATGTTTTGGGGTTGACTGTCAGGTTTAACTGTTTAGGATTTGGGTTTAGGGTTTAGGGTTTTGGGTTTAGGGTTTTTGGTTTAGGGTTAGGGTTCTAGGTTTCAGGTTTCAGGGTCCTCAATCATCTTATTGATAATATCAGCCTTGGGCACTGGGCCCATTTTTTTGGAAAAAAAAATAAAATAAAATAAAAAATGAGGAGTAATGGGTAGAGGTTGACGTGAACGCTGTGTTCATCCAGATGAACGCCGCGTTCACAATGGTTGCTGGTCACCTGCCCCTCGAGGCTGCCTCCACGAGTTGCCACGTAGTCTCTCCATGATCTCCTGCACTTTGGTTGCCATGTGGCCGGCGCTGA
The DNA here is from genome assembly GCA_003427395.1 of Chara braunii. Classification (NCBI taxonomy): domain Eukaryota; kingdom Viridiplantae; phylum Streptophyta; class Charophyceae; order Charales; family Characeae; genus Chara; species Chara braunii. The sequence goes on along the minus strand of BFEA01000678.1, from coordinate 528,154 downwards.
CCGCTTGATGCCCCTCAGCAGTGAACAGACTAACAGCCCTGTTCCGGGGGGGATATGTGTCAAGCTGCCACGGAGAGAGAGAGAGAGAGAGAGAGAGAGAGAGAGAGAGAGAGAGAGAGAGAGAGAGAGAGAGAGAGAGAGAGAGAGAGAGAGAGATGTGTTCCGAGATATGTGCCAAGCTGCCAAGGGATATGTGTCAAGCTGCCAAGGGGTAGTTCTGAGGAACCCATTGAGACTTGTACTGCTTCTGACTGACTCAATTGTTTACGACTTATATTTTCATGCTCTTCTTCTTCTTCTTCCACTACTACTACTACTACTACTACTACTACTACTACTACTACTACTACTACTACTACTTTGCAAAGTCTTGTCCTTCATTGCTATGGTCTCAATTTGGTTGGCTGTTATAATTGATTTGAACTTGATCATGATGAGTTGAGTTCATGACCTTGTGAGAATTTAGTGGCAAACTTCTAAACTTGAGGCTGTGTTCATTACGATGATGTTTAACCAAAAAAACAATTGAAAGCGATCCAGGTACGAAGATGGCGATGATGGTCGGCTGGTTCCAATTGGCCCAGGTTTTGTTGGCTACACGGGAGTGGGAGCGGACAAACCAGGACCAGGAATGTACAACTCCAACTTCGAGCTGGTTGTTCCAGCCCCCAGAACCACTGACTTTGCGGCCTCCCGTCTGGAACGAGCCCTTTATTCCAAAATGGACACAGGTGTTCCTGGTCCCGGTTCTTACGACGTGTTCATTGACCGCATGGGAGGCATGTCCCCAGCCAATCGGATTCTCATGATTGAAAATAGTGAGGAGTCTCTCCTCAAGAGCGGGTCATCGAAGAGTTTTCTTCGCAGCCCAGGGTCTGTGAGAATTGATGGGAGTGCTGGAGGAGGGGGTTCCTCTGTAGTAGGTGGAGGGTCGGGATCCTTCGGAACCCAATTAGGTGTGTCAAGATGGGTGACCAAGGAGTCCTCCTTTTTCGTGTCAGGGGTTCCGAAATTCAAACACGTGGTCAAAGACACCCCGGGACCTGGCACGTACACCTTGTCCCGTGTCTTCGACTTCGCATACAGGGAACAGCCAATGAGCCCCTCGGCATGCGCCACGCGTCCGTTTGGTACTGCTCAGTCCCGAGGGTACCATATCGATCCCGACAAGGTGGTCTCTCCTCCGACTTACTTGATTACCCCTGGTCCGGGCGCGTATGCCCCCAAGATCGTGGAGGGGAAAGAAGACCATATCTGGTCAACCAGTCTGGGTCCCGACGAGACACCGTCTGTCGCCAGTCCCTTTTCCTTCACTTCTCAGCGGTTTTCCAATTTCATCACTTTCGCACCTGGGCCTGGTTCCTATGATGTGCCCATCGTCCATCCCAGGCGGACGGTCAAGAGTTTCATCCATCTTGGGGAGCCACCCCAAGCGGAGGGAACCAATCTGCGGCGGGGATTCACTCGCATCTGCAATCCGGGGGAATCCCAGGGGCCGGCGTTCATGAGCACTGCACGCCGAGTCTCGTTCACTGACATCGCCGCCGCAGCGCCTGCGACTGCTTCTTCTACCGCTCGCGGGCGCAAGGCTGGCGTTGATGCTACTGCCGGTAGTCCGAAGAAGAAAGAGCGCGAGAAAGAGCGGGAGCCAGATCTGGAGGCTGTGGATCGCAAGGGCATGGGAAATCGACGTCGCGGGCGGAGGTCTGTGATGAATAGCCCTCAGGGCTTGCGGCAGCGGAAGGTGGTGGTGCATTACACAGGCCGGGGGGAGGAATTGTCGTCGGTATTTGCATCGGATACCACGAGATTCGGAACAACAGGAACGTTGCACGGAGGACATGCGTGGTACTCTAACTCAGGATTTCCTTGTCCGGGAACATACGAGACGCCCATCAGATGGAGCACCAAGCCGCGACCAGGAGGTCCTGGATGGATATACCTTTTCCATAAATTGAGGGGGGCCAAGTGGTGGAGCTTCCCAGGCCATCATCGGAAGGATAAACCCCCTACGAGTGCACGGGTGTTTGTGTCGGGTGCGCCAAGGCTCCATCATCATTTTGAGACGGATTCCCCAGGACCTGGAAGGTGAGCAGGTTTTTTTTTTTTTTTTTTTTTTTTTTTTCAGAAGGTGAGTTGTGCTGGAGATAGGGCTTGAAAAGAAAAAGAAAAGAGAGACCTACATTTCGTTGATTCCTTTTTGCCAGTTGGGTATGGGCATGAGGGGGTTGGGGGGAAGGGGAGAGGGAAGGACAGGCCCCTCCGATTCTTGAAAGCCCGAAACTAGCCCCACCAGAATGCACCTAGATGTGCTGCGACACAAGTGGGAGATCTCAACCTGGAGGTGCAGATGCCCCGATCCTGGCTCATACTGATCGGGCTAGTTTTTATCTTTTTTTTTCTTTTTCAGGCAGTGAAACAAAGTGGAAATAAAACATGGATGAAATGGAGATGGAACGGAGATAAAATCTGGACAATAATATTTCTTGATGGAAGAGAGGGACAGAGGGGTGGATAATCAAACAGCTTGAAACAGGACTGATGGTCAACTAGAGCATCCTTATACTAGGTTGAGGGCATATTTCAGTCATAAAGGTCCTAGTGTGAGTGTGCGCTTAGCCTTCAATCGCCAGTACCTTTCCCATACATCGGCCGCGGGCCTTGCATCGGGCCTCCATGTTATGTGGCCGATGTATGTGGCCGTTGGCGGAGGCCGCATCGGTCCTCCGTGTTAACTGCCGCACCTCGGCATTTGGCTGGGAAAGGAAATCAAGTGATGAACACGTGATATCCACATTTGTCTCACTTCCATTCTTAAAAAGGGGTTCTTCAGGGAATCCCTCTGTACCCTTACCTTCTTTCACAAATGTCCCTGTCAGAATGCACCTGGAAGTGCAGGCAGCCTGATGCAGGATTTGAAATGAGGTGTGCTGTTCTTGAGATGCACTCTGACACCGCCTTTGTGCGAGCAACCCGACATGCAGAGGCACATGTGTGTTTTTCAACCAAAAAAATAATAATAATGAAAAATGAAAAAAAGAATGAGGAGGTATACGTGCATCTGTTAAAATTGGAGTGATACAGAAAACGGTTAATAACTGAATAAGTATGATGTTCATGGCTCCTGGGGCGAGGTCCCACTACCATCTTCCCCCGAACACAACGCACCCTGATTATGAATGTATACAAGCTAGCTTTCCGGTCCCATGCAGCCAAAATTAGGATGCGTTGTTTTCGGGGGAAGACGGTAGCAACGGGATAGGATAGAAACGAGTTTGTGGGGCAGTTGAGTGACCCAAATCCTGCCGTGCAGTACTCGCAATCCCACGGTCAGTATTTTGCAAGTAATACCTGAAAAAGTTAGGAGATCTTCGCCCCCTCCTCCTCTCCTTAACACTGGGCATGCCCGTGCAAAGAAAGCTTCCCGCCAGAATCTTTTCAATCGGTTTGGGGTGTGCCCGACCCCAAAGGAGGGTGGGGTTGGCCTTAGGCCCACTGGATAGAAGATTTTCAGTACTTTACTTGCTGTTGTGCAATTATCTCATTGGGTGGAGCCCTCCTTCAATCACGGAGCATATGGAGGGTGTCAGGATCAGTGCTGACAGAAGTGAAGTTTATTCGAGAAATTGTGGCGGTTACTTTGTTCACTGTTGTTGCAACCACCACCATCAGATCATTTGTGATCTGTTGGCTGGGAAACACTCTTCCGTGATTTCCGGTGGGAGGTCTCTGTTTCTTCTTTTTTTTTTTGCCTTTCTCCTGTTTTCTCAGCCGATTTACGCTTGTGCTCCCCCATTTTCAGTCATGTGCGGCCGTCCGTGACATCCGTCAATCGTTGATCGTTTCGCGTATCTACGGCTAGTGTCGTTTGTCTTTGTTTTCGTGGAGGCAGCTGTGTATCGGCCAGTAGAATCTTTTTTAAATCATTTCGTTGGCCTTTTAGTTGGCCACTTTGCATTGGCGCGAAGCTTCAATACTATGGTTTTTTTTAGGGGGGGGGTGTTTTTGAAGCTTCGCACCCTGCTATTTTTTTTTTGCTGAAATTGAGAATATTGAGACTTCCGTGGAAGACTGCGAACAGGCCGGCGTGAAGGTCGCATGCAGATGTACCGGGTTGGTGGAAGAGTGGATGCCCTGAAGTTCTGTCATGATGTCGAAGTCAGACCCCGTGATTGTTCGTTTTTTAGTCCTTTTCTTTGCATTCGTGTAAATGAAAAATAACATTATTTATGCGTTTTTAAATGAGATAAGAACGCCACACACCATTTTAAACGTTGCTAGTCGGTCCTGGCCCCTGAACTTTCACTGCGCACTGAGTTTTTTTTTTTCATTTTTAAACGAAAACAGACAGTTTCATTATAATATCAAATCGAGGGCGGGGACCTCACAAATTCTACCCGCGGTCCGGACAACATCAGCCAGCTTAGCTTGCAGGCATTTGCCTGCGGAACTTGACTCTTTTTTTTTTTGAAACAACGGCGGACGCGGCATGTTTTGAGTTCCTAAAGGCACGAAAAACAGGCCTTCGGCGACTGTGTCAGGGCCTGAGTTCGAAAGGCGTTCGTAACTCAAGGCCGGCAGTGGTGTCAGGGCAGAGTTCGGAAAGGCGGTTGGTTTTTTTTTTTTTTTTTTTTTTTTAAGGTCGGTCGTGCCGTGCCGCGCCGCGCTGCGGCTGCAAGGAGAAAAAAAAGTGTTTTTTTTTTTCTTTTCTTTTTTTCTTTTTTTAAAGCTATATTCTTCTCTCATCTATCTCATTTTTCTTGCTAGTATTCATCTATCTCATCCTCTCACTAGTGTATGTGACGCTCGTTCATATCATGCCATGTTCTAGAATTCAGTTACCGGAGGCCAGGTCCCACTCGCAAAAAGGATTGGATTGAATGCCTGCATCTGGACGTCTTTGTAGGAAAGGTGCAGAAAATCCAGATTAAACATGTCCATTTGCTAGGGGGCCCTTGCCCCCAATCCACCAGTGTAGGGCCTGGATCCACCAGTTACCACATGCACAGGTGACAGGGGCGTGGTCCCACTAACAAAGAGGATAGGATCAAATGCCTGAATCTGGACGTAATTGTGGAGAGGTGCAGGAAATCGAGATTGAACTCCTTTTCTGCAACTCTCCATAAAACACATCCAGATTCAGGAGCTTGATCCTATCCTCTTTGCTGGTGGGACCTGGGCTCAGGAGACCAAAAAAATGTAGTGAAAAAAAACATTAAAAAAAATGTGGAACAGTCAGAGGTGGCAGCATCTTCAACCGTAGATAGTCCATCCTCCAGCGGCTAGATAGCACGGATGAAGTCTTCGCAGTTGGCCGTAGTTGGAAGCTTTTTTTGTTTGTTCTTTTTCTGAAAACTTTCACGTGCTGCGAGCAGGGAACCTCGCACAACGACTATCCTGCGGTCAAATCCGGGAATTTACGGTGTGATATGCATCCTTCACCCTGTCACAACTCTATCTTAGGTAAGAATGGCCGGAGCTTTATCTAGATAGATTCGTTTTGCAACTTTTTTTTTTTTTTTTTTTTGCAACTTCGTGTATCTTGCCATGCCCCAACGGCCGATTCATTTAGCAAATGCAACTGTGTAGGTCCTGTCCCCACACGCCGGCCACCACAGGGGTCCAAAGGGAAAAACAAACTTTCTTCCCTGACGGCCGCTTCAATACTGACACCACTGTCGGCGACCTCCCCCCGTTTTTGCCAATTATCGAACTGGTAGGCCTTCGAACGCGCAGTTTTACTGTTTTTCTTGCAGCTTGAATTTGTCTGCGCCCAAGCTTGCAGTGGACTGTTATTCCTGCGAATTCCAAACTGTGCAGCAGTCACCCGCGCAGTTATTTAAAAATAATAATAATAATAATAATAATTTTGCGTTGTACTCACGAGAGCTTAGGAAATATGGTTAGGCTTTTTCAATGGAATTTTTGGGAATTGCCTGGGGGGAGAAAAAAAGAAAAAAAAAAAAGAAGGAAAAAAAAAAGGACGGAACCAAGGTAAATTTGAGGGACCGTTTTAGGGCCTTTACGAGCAATCGATAGGTAGTGGAAGCCTCTTGGAACTATGGGTCCACTGGTCGAGCTAAGACCATTACGAGAAAGAGGCGGTTGTACATCAGTAGGTAGTGGTAGTGTGGTAGATTTAGTAGTAGGGGTGTGGGTTGCAGCCTCCGTGCTGCTGGGCCGGGAAGGGCCCGCAGGCATTGCCTGTAAGCTAAGTTGGATGATGCTTCCAGTAATTTGGTATCCGGGAGTAATGTAGAGGTCCCCGGCCTCTGATTGAACTTCGAAATGAAACTTGAGCTTTGGATTAAGGAAAAAAAAAAGGGGTAACTATGGTGCAGTCACGAAAACAGTTTGTAATTGCAATTGAAACTGCGTTTTAGCAGTTTAGTCAGGGCCCGAGTTCCAATTGCAGTTGAAACTCGGGCTGCGCAGTTCAGTCAGGGCCCTCGTCTATCCACGAACAGCAGATAAAAAAAAAAAACAAAAAAAACATCCCTTATGCTGTGATTGCGGGCCGATACAGGATGCTAAATGAAGGGAGGCTGTTAGCTGGCTCGCGTGGAATCCGCCCTGCCTGGCTGGCAGGGCGCTACAAGGACCTGACAACAAGAAACAAAAAAAATGAAAACGACCTGTTTCATGTTCCTCACTTCCTGGCCAGATACATTCCTCAAAGCACTGGTGAGGCCTTCCGGACGTAGGTGGATTCGCAGTTCCTTGTTTCATTACTTTTTTTATTTCTTCTTTTTCTTTTTTCTTTTTTTCGGCCTCCATCCCTGCCCCGAGCCCCCCACTTCTTCGGAGTAGTCTACTCTCTAGACTTCGCGTTTGGCTGTGAAGGGTAGTGCCTGCGAATCTCGGCTGTGGCCGAGACATCTCGGCCCTGGCCAATCTGGGGTGTGGCCGAGACATCGCGGCCGTGGCCAGTCTGGGGTGTGGCCGAGACATCTCGGCCGTGGCCCAACCATGGG
>BFEA01000678.1:452077-467062 GCA_003427395.1 Chara braunii | reverse complement strand
AATCCCTTCATTCGATAGGAAAGAGAATCTCCCGGGCTCGGAGGGTGGATTTTCGAGTCGACACAAGAAGAAACAGGCAAACAGTAATAAAGCATTCGAGTCGGATCCCGTTCTCACCAAACCCAACCCCTCCCATAGCACCCCCTTTTTATTCATCCAGTCCCTACCTAATCTAACAACACACGGCCTCCACCCGACCCTCCTCGACCATTATTCGCTCACCCATCACCAACAACCAACCTTCCCCCCACATCAGCAAAGCCCCCCACAAAATCACCTGCCTCCACTCCACCCAGTACGAGCAACCCCCCCCCCCCCCCCCCCCCCCCCCCCCCCCCCCCCGCCCCCCCTCGGTCACCCTATTTCTCCACAACAGCAAACCACCCCCCCGACCATCCATACCCCTCCTACCCGGTCAGGCGGCCAAGTACCACCCCTCCCCCAACCAACTCTCACCACGGCTCAGCGCCCCACCTCCCCACCCGCCCAATCTCCCAACAACTACCCCACTCAGCAGCCAAACGCCAGCCCGCCCCTATTCAACCCCCTCTGCAGTACCGTTCCCTCCTCAGCTCCGCTACCTCCCGATCTTCCCGCCCCTAATACCACACAATCAGCAATCAAAAGCCCCCAGCAAAATTCCCCCCACTGCTCCCCTCCCCAGTCCCCCTTCCTTTCCTCCTCGTCCCCCTCCCAACAATCATAACCCACCACCCAACTACCAGCCATCCCACGTCTATCACATCCATATCACCCTACTTAGCAGCCGGATACCAATCCGGCCCATTCACCACCATCACCGTTTTACTCCATCCGTCTAACCGCCATCATACTAGAGCACTAGTCACTGCGCCTCCCCCGTCAACACCAACGATCCGATAGAATAATGCTGCCTGATTTCTCAAACTCTCCTAGGAATTAGCAATTAATCCCACGAATCAGCTTCACCTTCTTACGAAGCTCAGATTCATCTGATCGAACAATTCAGCACGACCCGCCGAGACTTCTACTTTTTTTTTAACAGCACTCGTAAGGGTTTTTTAACCCCTTGCAGTGAGCGTGGTACCTAGGCTATCAGACGAAACACACAAACCCGTGAGGGGGTGGTGAACCGCTGCCAATTTTGCCAACACAACAGTATCGAGATAAGCACGGGCAGGGGGAGGGAAGGACCGTGTCTGCCAGAAAACAGGGATAACAAGAGTATTTTCCTCAACATTATCGGCTGCAAGACTGACAGTCCCACCAAAACTCCTTTTCAGATCAGGAATTGATAAACGAATCTCACGGCAATCGAGTCGTTGCCTCTCGCTTGTCTGAAGACAGAAGCGGAACCTCATCAAGCAGCAAACACCACAACACAGAAACGGGAACACGATGGAGGGAATGGGGATCGAAACCCAGAATTGGCTGGCTGAACAAACAAAAACGGAATTAGTGCAAACGATCAGACTGGTCGAAGTGGAAGAAAACCAAAAGGAAGAGGTGGTGGTATATGAATACCCGAAAGAGCAAATTCCAAAACTAGATGAATTCCATGAAAGGCATGCAGTTCTCTTCACCTTCTCCCGAAAGAGCCAGGAGCTAAACCGTCCGGCCAAGCTCAAATGGATGTGGGAGAAGCTGAAAAGCCTGGAATCCATTCAGGGAACCGAGCCAAAAGTCTCTTTTCATCCACGGACCAGAAACGTGATCATGGTTATATGCAGGGATCCAACTTATGCCGATTTCCTGAGAAACAAAACTTTCACATGCAATTCCTCAATAGTCACAGTCCACCCCTGGAAACCGGACACCCCTTTCCAGATGACTCCTTCCCGCTTCAGACAATCCTTGATGAAAACGTACTTCTGGATCTAGTTCGACAACGTGCTGGAAGGCTTGCACGGGGGAATCAAACAAAGACTCCAGCTGGAATACGATCAATTCAAGGTAGTGGACTGGATCATAGCAACACCAGACTTTCTGGTCCTACAGCACAACACAATGACGGTGTGTCTGGATTTGGGTAACGGGATCCCGCCGCAGCTACCTGACTACTGGTTCTTCGTAGTGAGAGACAGAACAATCAAAGTGACAGTCTCTTCCAAAAGCAAACCATTATGTTTCAAATGCAGACAACGAGGACATTTGGGAACTGATCCGAGATGTCTAAAAAACGTGGAGACAGCTAAACCCAAAGTCCTGAGACAAACAAGCCTGGCAGAAGTGGAAGGGGAACCAGGCTTCTGGTACGTAAGGGACGCCCAGTACATCGGGTGGGTTTTCAATGACAACCTTCCAAACCCAGACTGGGTCTGAGTATTGGAGGGAGAACCAACCCCAAGGCCAGATGTCTACCCCCCATCGGACAGCAGATGGCACACAATGAAGCTAGAAAAGAAATCTGCGAAAATTTTAACCAGGGATCCAGTTATGAATCTGGAAAGAATGCAAGAAGAGGGTTGCCTCAAAGATCTGATCACAGACCTGAATGAAACTGGGGAGATGGCGGAGAAAGAATGGCTAGAGAGGGGAAAGAGAAGATCGGAAAGGGAAATGGAAATAGAGATGGATGAAAACAGGGTACTGTCAACATACGCAAGAAGAGGAACAAGAACAAACCAATCCCAGCAGCAAGAAGACACATCAGAGATGGAAATGGACAGCGCTGCAAGGGGACAGGGAGACGGTCAAGATGGCCAACAGGAAACCGAGGAGGATGGCAAAGTGAACGTGGGCGAGAAACGAAAGAATCCAGGGGAAGGTAAGGGGATCACAACCAAGAGGGTCCAAACGGAAGGAGGAGGAGAGATCAGAGAAGACGGGGAACTCTTTAGCGAAGAGGAACACGAGCCATGGGCGGATCATTCATTGGAAGAGGTAAAGCTTTACATTCAAAAAGCAAAAAACGAAAGGGAAGCAAGATTTGAACTGCAAATGGCATATTTCAGAGAGGAGGAAAAACTCAGGCAAAAGGCAGAAGCAGGTGACCCCACGCACTCCTTTCCCCTATCAATCAACCCATATGCTCCACTGGAGAAAGAGGAGGAACTAACAGCATACTACGCGGAACAGTACTGCAGAACCAAAAAGGAACAAACCCTGAAGGACAAGGAACCAGGCACGAAGAAGGAGAGCAACTGGAGAAAAGACAGATACAAAATGCCAACGCTRCCCGRAACTTATAACAASARGAAGAAGGARGAAACCCAAAAGGGTTCCCAAWACAAGGAAGGGAAGAAGCAGAAAGACCAGATTGGGAAAAAGGAAGAGATCAAGGGAAAAGAAGCAAGCGGTGAGGAGGACATCAAAGAGGGAGACGAAAGAAGCCACCTGGTACTGCAAGCGCAAATTCTAGAATCCCAAGTGGATAGGCTAGCCTAACTCAATGACGAGCTTAGGCTCAAGACAGTTACTATCAAAGGACTGAACGACCAGTCACACTTTGCCTTCTGGGAGAGAGCAAAGCAGGAAAGCAGAACACTGTTGCCGTCGCGAACAGTGATCCCAGTAAAAATGGATGCAGTCACTGAGGAATGGCAGATTGCAACTACCCCAAGTTTTGCCCTCTTGAAACTTGAAAAGGGTCAAAACAGAAAGGAGCTCATGTCCAAAAGCATACCAAAAGTTGAACCGATAGCAATCGGTTTGGTGGGAGAGCCCCTAAAGGTGCAAGAACTGGGGGAGAGGGGAGAGACAAGAGAAGAAGTCAGCCTGGACACAAGACCAATCCTCGCCCTATACGGGCCAGACACAGATTTGGGAGAAGAAATGCAATGGAAACCTTGGTGGGAAATAGCACAACTCCCTTTCACTGCACTTGGGACAGAAACAACAATGGTCGCAACTGCTGCAAGTGTAGCAACAGCATTGGCAGCGAAAATTTTCAGCAAAGGGGGGAAGGGAATGAAAAAGTCTCTGCAGGCACTGGGGGAGGACACAAGGGAACCCTCCATGAGCCAGGAACCGCTGCAACTACCCACCCTGTCCTCCTGAACAAACAGAACTGCACAAAATCGGAAAGACCTCTAACCTGTTCAAATGCCGGAAGAAAGGGGGGCCCAAAGAACTAGGGCAGCCAGCACATCAAGGGCAAGCAGCAGGGATAGAGGGGAACTGGAAATTAGATCATGGAATGTAAGAGGATTAGCAACCATTTTATCCACACCGGCTAAATGGTACAGCTTCGTCGACATGACAGGATGGATGGACAACAGACCCCCGGACATTTTATGTTTGCAAGAAACACATTTATCCTCATCAGAAGAACATCAGAATATATTAAAAGAAATTTYAAGAAGATTAAGACACWTAAAATATGTAGAATGGRCGGCCAGTCCCAACGCAGCATCATCAGGGGTACTAACATTAATACACGAAAAATCTGAGGCTTCACATTTCTTACAAATAGAAAGAACCACGAAGGATGAACAAGAAGGTAGATGGGTAAGAACAGATCTCACTTTTAGAGCGGAGGAAATATCCATCATCAATGCCTACGCCCCAAACACGAATGCCCAAAGAAAAACCTTTCTTGAATCAATAAAGCAAGAGTGTCCTAGCCACAGACACCTAATCTTAGTAGGAGATTGGAATGCCACTTTAGAGCCATCCATCGACAGAAGTTCACATGCTAGGGACAACTTAGACGACTCCGAAGCCCACATGATGCTAGAATTCCTTGCAGAGAAAGCATTGAAAGACCCGTATAGAATGTTAAACCCACTCACAAAGGACTTCACTTGTATAAGGAAAACTACCCAAGGCAGAACTTCCTTCTCTAGAATTGATTATTTCCTGATCTCTGAAACTCTAGAGGTAGCAGTTAAAAGCACAAAAAATTTCAAAATACCCTATTTTGGGGGTTTTTACCACAATCAAATTGGGCTGCAATTGACTTTCTCACTCAACAATACACAAGGTAAAAGCTTCTCAAACTAAACAACTCCTTAATATCACTTGAACACTTCAAAAGGGGAGTTAAACAAATATGGGGAACCCTCAAGCGAGAAGTAGATATCATAGGGATAATAAATATGTTACCTAAAGCAATCTCAGAACTGAGTAGATGGCTAAGTATGGCATCTAGAGCAGAGGCCAAAAAGAGAAGGGCAAGACAGGAGATGCTTGAGGCAGTACTAGAGACAGCAAAATTCAATTTAATAGATAACCCAGGATCATCTATCTACGAAGAATTACTAGGAGAAGAGAGGGAAGAACTCAAAAAATGGGCAGACTGGAATAGACAAGGGCTAGCCATCAGAGCCAGGGCAAAGGATTGGGAAAGCAATGAGATAATGTCGAAATATTTTTTTGCAAAAAATAAAATCCAATTGCAGAAATAGCAGAATTCTAGGGCCGAGAAACAGTCAAGGCGCAGTGATAACTACCCAAACGGTCATTCTCAAAGTGGCCACAAACTTCTATCAAAACCTCTACGCTTCGAAAGCAGCGGATTTCGACCAGGGAGAGGTCACCAGCGCAAGGAACAAATTCCTAAGACACTTGGAGGTGAGCATAAAACCAGAGGCAGCCAAATATCTAGACAAAGACCTCACCAAACAAGAGTTATACGATGCCTTAAGGAGCATGCAGCCAAATAAAGTCCCCGGAAGGGATGGACTAACCAAAGAATTATGGGTCGAAAACTGGCATATAATGGGTGAAGATCTTTTCAACTTTTTTCAAGAAGCTTATAAAAATGGTTCTCTAGGGGAAGAAGTAAGTACCGGGGTGGTCACCCTTCTGTACAAAAAAGGAGATAGAGAGGACATAAAGAACTATAGACCCATTACTCTACTACCAGTAGCCTACAAGATACTAGCAAAGACACTAGCCAATCGTATAAAAAATGTAACCGATAAATGCTTTCACATAGATCAAACAGGTTTCATCCCGGGCAGATACATACTAGATAATGTAGTATGTTTGAATGAGGYCACTAAGCTAATAWGGGACAAACGATTGCAAGCAGCCATACTCTTCTTTGATTTTGAAAAGGCATATGACCAAGTAAATTGGGACTTCCTACAACTAAGCATGGAACGAATGGGAGTAGGCTCAAACTTYAGAAGATGGGTACGGGTACTGTACGCYGAAGCAAGAGGAATGGTACAAGTAAACGGACATCTRTCAGAAACCTACWAAATGACTAGATCTGTCAGACAAGGTGACCCACTAGCAGCGCCGATTTTCCTTTTTGTCATGGAGGCAATAGCAGCCTTCTTACGAAAGGACCCTTCGATAGACAGACTTTCATTGCAAGAGACATGTAGATGTATCTCTTTTCCCACAGTTATGCTTTTTGCGGACGACCTCACAGTCCTAATAAGAGCTACAGACTCGTCCTTCCAGGCCTTGACAAGAGCAATGCAAGCGTTCCAGTTAGCCTCATAAATGAAGATAAACTGGAAAAAAACGATAGGATGGTGGTTGTCTACTCAACTGCCCCCCCAAGAGTCAGCCGATACGCAAGGCCTACAGTGGTTAAGTCCCCAAGAACCCATGAGATTCTTAGGAATCTCAGTATCAGTTGAAGGAGTGAACGAGAGCATAGGCCCGAACATACTAGCCAGAATCATAAATAAACTAACAGGGTGGCAGAAGGTCTACACCTCCCTATTGGGCAGAGCGCTAGTACTAAATACATCCATTTTTTCTATGGCCTGGTACACAGCTTCCATATGGGATCCTCCCAAACGCTTCTTCTCAACACTTAAGAAAAAAACAGGGGCTTACCTATGGACAGGAGACGCGGCCAAGGACAAATTTATCTCGAAAGTAGCCTGGAAATACATAACCAGACCGGTCAAAAAAGGCGGACTGGGGCTGATAAACCCAATAAACCAATACAAAGCTCTACAAACTAAATGGATAATCAGAATCATCCTACATAAAGAGCTACCATGGCATGATATGGCGTTGTACCAAATCCGAAATCTAGTGCCTTTCAAAATCGACCCACAAATAGAAGGATACCACTAGCTAATGAATAAGACATGGACTCCAAAAACAAAAAACAACAGAGACAACAACAATCAGCAGACCAGCAGGGACCCCCCAAGTAAACACTGGAAAACACTCATCAATCACTGGAGAGAAGCCTTCCCAGAAAGAGTTAGAAATCCAAGAATTAAGGAAGAAGTGTTAAGGCAACCGCTATTCGGAAATTCACTTATTCTAGATGGAAATGGCAATCCTTGGTCTTTAACAAGCAAGGGCAGAAGATGGAGAAAGTGGGTGGAAAAAGGAGTCTGGAAAATAGAGCACATCTGGAAAGAAGAGGAGAAGAGATGGATAAAAGCCTCTGAATTAAGACAACAACTCAAAGGAACCCGTAACTTAGAGAAAAACCTGGAGGAGATGACAGACAATATACCGCTAAATTGGATAACACAGCTAAAAGGATAAATCAAATGGAAGTTAGGGGATTGGGCCACGGATAAAGGATAGGTGATGCCACCAGTAGCTCTCAAATTCGTAAAAAGGGTGAGCAATCAGAGGGATATAGCAGAATTCGCAGTACACGAACTGTTGGACAAACACAAAACATTAACAAGGGTAACAGAGGAAAACATAACAACATTGGAATACAACCTAAATAACATGAGAAAAATAAGAACATGGACGCAAAAGGAAAAAGGAGCACCATCAGCTAGAGAAACAACCCCCAAGAATACGATACTATTCAGACCAGACAAGGACATTAGGGACCTAGAAATAGACCCAGTGGAATGGGGATGGCACGTCAGATYRGGTAGAGGGAGGGCAAAAAAGATAGTTAACCTGCAAGACTACACAGTGAAAACAGGGTACAGGATAAGGAACAAGACAACAGACCCCTGCTCGGTCATATCAGAAAGRTGGATCAAACAGCTAGGGGAGGAACATGGCTGGCCCTCCGGAATCCCATGGGATTACTACAGCAGTGTAAAACCCACTAGATTCAGGAGCCTACAATGGCTGATACTTTACTGGGTTGTCCCAGTCAATGAGTGGCTTGATAGACGTAGGAAGGAGGACCAGCGAACGGAACAGTCCACCCTCTGCAGAACGTGCGAAGATAGCAAAATAGAATCACTGGTTCATTGCTTGATTGAATGTTCTCACACGAGCAAAATATGGGAAGCAGTCAAATCAGCTTGGTCCAATATTTCCCTGAATCCATTCCCAATGCAAACTGACTACCTACTTTCAGCTAGAGACCAAGAGGGAAAGATCAAAGAGGAAGAAATAGCCATAGCAGATATGGTGCGAAGGGCGGCACTATGGACGATTTGGAAATCTAGATGCAAGCAAACACTCAACAACCAGATAACAACAAGAGAAGTGACCTGGCAGGAGACGAAAGATATCGTAGAAACTGAAATCAGGGCTCAATGGAAAAGAGAACTAAGGAAGCAAGTAAGGCTAACAGACCCCAAAAGAAGAGAGGTGAGCCAAAAAAACTTCAAAGAAAAATGGTTGCTAGGCCAAACGATAGCTAAAACAAATAACTCTTTCATAAGTTTCAAGATTGGGATAACACAAACCAACTCACAACCACGACAGATAGAGAAGGGACACCTTTGACATAAGATCAATATCAAAGAGACTGGTAAGCGAGACTCACTCCARAAATCTAGGAATAAATGACACATATAGACAGACACCTAGAACCCGATAGTCAACCAKGAGATCTTAGCAAATATGCAGAGGAAAAGGTAGGGTTATAAAAAAAGGACAGACCATCAACAAAAGCACAGGACTCCCACACGACCCCAGAAATAAAACAACTGAAACATAGAAAGCTAAAACAGATAAAAATTCCAAGATCATCAAACCTACAAATTAGCAGGCAACAGACCAGTTAGAGGAAACAACCGCTAGGGTTTAGGGTTTAACTAAAACCAAAACCAGCAGGACCCATCTCACAGGTAGGTCCTTGGGTTCAGGATAAGGAGATATTCCAGTACACAGCCCTAGAGGGAGATAAATTGATAACGCTAACCCCCCATACTCCAGTAAGTCCACCAGGACCATACAAGATAGATAATCTAAATCCAAAAGGATTAGAAAGACAATAACATCACCCACTAATCACTCAGTAACACCACAACCAACAGCACAGATTCAACTTAACCAGAACACCTTCCTTACATCCAGAAGCCAAACCCCTAAGCAATAAAACACATACACGCCCTCCAGCTCCCTCACACCTCTCCACCTCCCACCCTACCGAAAACTCCACCACCCCCACTTGGCTATCCCACTCCTACTATGCTCCCCTTTACTCCAAACGTCCTTCCCCCGAAACTATACCCCCCCCATTAGCAGAAAAGGAAGGAGGATTTAGGGTGTAGCGTAAGAGGAAAAGCAACTAAATAAAATTAGAAGCCTGAAACGCAGTCTAAGGCTAAAGACTACTACAGTACATAGAAAGCAGGCTTAGGGTCATAGTTAAGGGTGCAGATGAAGGCTGAACCAGCTCTACCAGCAATCCACACAGATCTGACAGCCATACAAGTGAGAGGAAAAGCTAGAGTCAGCCCATATAGGCAAGCCCTCTGCATCAACAAGACAGGCCCATAAGTTTGAGAGGAGAACAGGCTAACTTAGGCAGGGGTGAAGGGTGGTACATCCTTCCTGCGGGAAGTAATCAATGTCGTCCTTCGGGCCTCCACACCATGAGGGGGAGGAGCGTGAGTGAGTACTGGTTGTAATATTTTCTGACTTGCCGGTGGAATAGGAACCGGATTGACGCTCCCCAGAATGGAAAAGGACCCGATTTTTACTTTAAAAAAAAAAAAAAAAAAAAAAATGTTGCGGTAGGATTCCATTAGGGGATTCTAGTGTAGACACTATCTGCCTAACTAATGAGTGGGTCAGATCCTGTTGATGATAGAGCTGACAATAGGAGACTTACACGTTCGGAAGCATTAAGGGTTCCGCACGTGTTCAAGACCTTAGACGAGGGAGAAGAAAGACGGCTTCGTGCCGAACGTAGAGCCCGTGCTCTAGCAGCAGGACTACAGGAAGCAAACAGAGTAGCAAGAGAGCGGGCAACAGCAGCCAGAGCAGCAACAATGGCTAACGGCGCAAGCTCTGCTGCGTCATCGTCTGCGTCCTCGTCAGGGAATAGTGGGACTCAGTTGGGAGTGCCACTGAGTTCCACAAGTTCCTCGGGCACTTCCGGTTCAACAGGTTCTAGACAGTCTTCTAGTCAAATGGCGGGCTCGCAGTTCAGCCTGTTGACCCCACGTGAGAGGGAGCTCAGAGAGATCCAACAGGTCGAGAGGCTCCGCCAGAAGTTAGAGGAGGACCTGAAAAAGGCAACCGATAGAGAAAGAGAGATAAAAAGTAGAGCGGCCAGACTTGATACGTTAGAGGCTGACAACGCGGTTAAAGGGATTGGACGAAACGGGTTTGTCTGACCCCCTGAAAGTGTTGAAGAACAACATGTTGTCACTGCATGCGCACGTTGACAGCAGGWTGGACTTCATGCAGAGCACTTTGGACCAGATCCTGGATGCATTGACAAAGTCAGGATTCCGGCCACCAACACAATCGCCGTTGCCGTTAACGGCGATATYAGGCCCCTTTCCCGTACAAGTTGGCACACAGCCAAGTGGTACGTCTGCAGCAGTCTCACAGACTGTTGCGTCTTCTTCTTCGGGTCCAGCGGTGATTGCTACATCACCACAACAACATGTTCCTTCACAGGGACAGCAGCAAGGTCAATGGTATCCTAAGACCCCGATGAAACCGCCTCTTGCCTTCTCAGGTGAGAGAAAGGATGAGGAACTCAACACATGGTTGAGAACAATCCCAGTTTGGGTGAAGGCAAAGAGGACCTTGCCTGAGGACGAAGTGGTAACTGCTGCATCCTACCTTGAGGGTAAGGCAGCCAAGTGGCTAGATGGTGTAGTCGTGAAGGCCGGGTACGGGCGACGCATGGCGGATTGGGCTAAGTCTTTGACTTTAGATCAATTCATGGAAATGGTAGAAGCTCGATGGCATAATCCGCAGGAGGCGCAAAGGGCCACTGATGCCATTAACAAACTTGACCAACGCATGTTCAGGTTAGTTAGGGAGCTTACGACTACCATTGAGAGCCTCGTCCCAGGCATCGACTACAGTGACCAGTTCCTGCTAACTATGTTTGTTAGATGTTTACTAGAGAACATCAGGAACTTACTCGCCAGCGAGGCACGCACTGTGTACCATTCATTTGAGACACTGTCTAGGAAGGCCTTAGATTTGGAGGCCACTCTAGGCAATGCTCAACCCACCTCAAAGAGTGACTCAAAGAAGAAGAAGAGTCCTCAGGAGTGGAAAAAGAAGGGAGCAAAGTTGATGATGGTTGAGTCTGATGGGACACAAACTGAGATTGACGAACTCTCTGACCTGATGGACTATTCAGAGCAAGACGGCGAGGAGGTAGCTGAGGGTAGCACCCTTGCCGCAGTAGTAAAGACCAAGGCAGGTGGCCGAGGGAAGGGCCAACCTGGGAGTCAAGGAAAGGCCGCCTCCAATCAAGCCAAACAAGCTGACTGGGTTAAGGCAGGTCTTGAGCAAGACGTGTGGCGTGACCGCCGAATGCGTGGCGCTTGTATCAACTGCGGGGAATACGGACACACGCAGTACAAGTGCCAGAACGCTAAGGTTACGCAAAAGGTTGCTCCAAAAGTAGGGGCAACTTATTCCCAGGCTTCTAGCTCGGGAAACACGTGAGGCCAGTGGAAGTAATAGCTGCGTCTACTCAAGATGAAGTAGGATTGATACCCTCCCTACTTCATGACAAGGCCAAGGCTAATGACCCCTTAGTCACCCCGCAGACACAACTACACCAAACTATGCTATGTACGTTAGATGTGTCTGAAGCCTTAGAGGACTTGGAGAGTGAGTGGTCAAACAAGGACCCTCGCGAGTCTTGGGTGGCGTTGAGGAAAGGTCCTAGAGGGGAACATTTCGTGGTGGAAGTCGATGTAGGAGGCCGCAAATGTGGTTCCTTCATAGACATAGGCTCCACGCGGAATTACATAAGTCGCGACTGTTTGGAAAGGTTGCACCTACAGGACCGGGTACGGCACCTTAGTAGACCTGTAGCATCTACTTTGGCCAACAAGGAGCGCATGATTGTAACAGACTACATCAAGGACGTAGTCTGTACCTTCTCCTATGGAGGAGGTGAGCTTAACCATAAGCTCTCGTTCTTGGTTAGCAACGACTTGCCATTCGATATGTTGTTAGGCATGTACTACCTCAAAGTTGCTAAGCCCCAGATCGACTGGGATAACAAGGTGCTCAAACATAAGTTCCCCGATGGCCGAACTGTGAGATTGACTAAGTTCAAGGCCAGCAGTATTGTAGATACCTATGGCTGCTTGTGTGCATCAGCGTTCTACAATTACTATAAACAGAACCAAGAGGAGGGTATGTACCTTGTTTACGTCTCTGAGAAGGGGGAGGCTGTTAAAACACCCCCAGAGATAGAACGCGTCGTTGCTAAATTCCCCAATCTGTTCGAGGAGCCCACAGGAGTTGTTGAAAGGGAAGTCTTCCACGCTATAGAAATCATTCCAGGGAGTAAGACCCCAAAGGGAAGGATCTATAGGGTGGCCCCCGTCGAGTTAGATGAACTTCGGCGACAGCTTAAGGAGCTGACAAAGAAGGGTTGGATTCGGCCTAGTACTTCCCCTTACGGATCACCTGTTCTATTCGTACCGAAGAAGGGGGGTACTTTGAGGATGTGCATTGACTATAGAGACCTCAATGCCATCACTGTGAAGAACGCAAAGCCTCTACCTCACATAGACAACCTATTGGATAGGGTGCAGGGATGCAAGTACTATAGCAAGATAGACTTGAAATCCGGATATCACCAGATCGCAATAAGACCTGAGGACCAACACAAGACAACTTTTCAGACTCGATATGGTCTATATGAGTTTGTAGTGATGCCTTTCAATCTTTGTAATGCGCTGGGTACATTCCAACACGCTATGAATCGGATCTTCCATGACCATTTAGATAAGTTTGTCGTAGTCTATCTAGACGATATTCTGATCTTTAGTAAGTCTGTCGAGGAGCACGCACAGCATGTTGAGACACTACTCTCACTCCTGCGACAGCACAAGTATAAGGTCAACTTAGAGAAGTGCGAGTTTGGTGGCACTAAGATACTATACTTGGGTCATGAAGTATCCGCGGAGGGAATTAGGCCGGAAGATGCGAAGGTGGCTAGTATTCGAGACTGGTCACACTGGTCACGACCTCAGACAGTCACTGAGGTCAGGTCATTCTTAGGAATGTGCGGCTACTATAGAAACTTCGTTAAGAACTATTCTACAGTCGCCTCTCCTTTGACTAATTTAACTCGACTTGACACACCGTGGGACTGGAGTGATGAGTGCGAGGGTGCTTTCAAGAGATTGAAGCATGCACTCATGAATCATGAAGTTCTCATGGTTCCCGATCCGCAGAAGCCATTCATAGTGACCACTGACGCAAGCCAATACGGCATTGGCGCAGTGCTGGCTCAGCAGGATGGGAAAAAGTTGAGACCGATTGAGTACATGAGTAAGAAGATGCCATCGAAGAAGTCCACCTACGAAAGGGAACTCTATGCTCTATACAAGGCACTTGTCGATTGGAGACATTTCCTTTTGGGAAGGTTCTTCTATCTGAGGACTGATCATCAGACCCTCAAATGGATCAAGACTCAACCGGCTCTTTCTGATGCACTCAAGCGATGGATTGAGGTCATAGACCAATATGACTTCAAGCTTGAGTACCTGAAGGGAGAGTACAACAAGGTTGCAGACGCGCTATCCCGTAGAGCAAACTACCTAGGTGCGCTAGTTTATGAATTTGGCGTATCTAATGAAGTAACTCAATCATTGGTGGGAGCCTATCAAGAAGACCCTGTCACGATGGACATCAAACTTCAGGCAAAAGACAAGGCCACAGAAAGTGAGTTTGTGATGGTGGATGGGCTAATCTATCTTGATAAGGCCGGAGTAAAGAGATTGGTAGTTCCATCTAGTGAACAATTGCGTAGTTTATTTTTAGGTGAATGTCATGACGCAACCGGGCACTTTGGCTACAAGAAGACGAGTGCCAACTTAGTACAGCGATTCTGGTGGCCCAGAATGCTAGATGACGCAAAGAAGTATGTTGAGACCTGTCACGTCTGTCAGCGGGACAAGCCGCGAACTCGAGCACCGCTTGGGTTGTTGAAGCCTTTACCTATTCCTGATGGTCCAGGATTTGAGTGTTTCCATGGATTTCATGGACACCCTGGTGACCAGCAAGAGCGGTAAGAGGCACATTTTCGTCATCATTGACCGATTCACCAAGTACGCTAGATTAGTACCAATGCCAGAGACAGCCAGAACCAAATACGTCATCAAGTTGTTCAAGGACAACTGGGTAAGGGACTTTGGTTTACCAAAGACCATCACTAGTGACCGAGACGTCCGATTCACAAGTGAGTTGTGGAAGAAGACTGCGGAACAGATGGGCAGTCAACTTCAGATGACTTCAGGGAATCATCCCGAAGCCAACGGACTGGCCGAACAAATGAATAGAGTTCTACAGCACTTGCTGAGGCATTACATCAAGCCCAGCCAGGATGACTGGGATAAGCAGTTACCTCTCATCGCCAGCTTGTACAACAATGCTATACATAGTAGTACCGGCGTTAGTCCTAACCAGCTGCACTTAGGATGGAAGCCTAGATCAGCATTATACTTCCTCCTACCTGACAACCGACCCGTTGCAACTCCAGGCACACTTGAATACGGTGTGCAATATGAGAAATTGCTGCAAGAGGCTGTTGAACATATGAAGAAGGCTCAGCAAGCTATGATTGCTTCTGAGAATCAACATCGCAGACAGTCCACATTTCAGGTAGGGGAACGTGTCTGGGTCAAGGCTAGTGAGTTAGGACAGGAGTTCGAAATATCTCGCAAACTAATGCCTCAGTACTTTGGTCCCTGGGAAGTCTTGGATGTAGTGGGA
>BFEA01000678.1:430524-448997 GCA_003427395.1 Chara braunii | reverse complement strand
TATAGACCCGAGTTTGAATCCATAAGGATTCAAAGGGGGGGGGGAATATATATATATGTTCCTTTTCAAATCCTTCCTTTGTTGTGGACCGTACATTAAACCACCTTTTTTGGGACATCTGGAGAAATCAATTGAGCCTCTTCAAGAAGTTAGGGGGATCGAGACAGGACGCGCCTAACGGGGGGGGGGCTCAGGAGATTTAGGAAGTCTCAATCGGGAGCTCAACGTGCCTGGGTAATCATGTACTGGTGCTTTAAGAGGATCTACCCTGTGGGACAGTTTGAAATCCTTTTTTTGTTCTTAAGGGGAGGAGGAGGGGGAGGGGGAGGGGGAACAGTTTGCAATCCATTTCTTTTATTGGTGAGGTCTGGAACTGGTGGAACAGCCTGGCAATGATGAGGAACTGGATTTTTTTCGAACACAAGGAATCGTAATTAATCAGTGATCACGTGGGACCGAGATTTTGTGTTGGATTTGGGACCAAGATTTTGTGTTGGATGGATGGCAATCTGCAATGCAACATTTAAAAATAATAATAATAATAAAGAAAAATTAGAGAAAATAAAAAAGAACTGCTATTGAACAACATCACAGAAGGAAAGCCAAAACAAAACGTTGATAGAAGGAAGAAGCTGAATGTGGGCGCAAGATTTCCAATCAGCGCGTCAACATCCGCGTCATCGGACGTCGCTCCACTACACAGGGCTCTACATGCATTTGGACGCTTTCTGGACCCGGTGCAGACGACTCCAACATCTCGAATGTATCGGGTCCAGAAAGCGTCCAAATGCATGTAGAGCGCTGTTTAGTGGAGCGAGGCCAATCAGCCGCATATGCGGTTGAGCGGGAAGTGCCCATCACACCCGTCTTCTGGGGGGGGGGAAGGGAGGAACCAGCTCTCGTATCCTCCGGGGTAAAATTGGAATTACTTTTTTGTCATACAGTAAAAAAATAACAGAGTAATATCTGATCCGTGGTCCATCGGGAACCAAAAAAAAAAAAACAGAGTAATTACAGTCACTACGACCTTGTCCATCAAGCGGACGCGGATGAGGTGGAATGATGACCAGGATGATGATGATGACGACAATGATGATGATGATGATGATGATGATGACGACGTAGATGCTCGTAATCTACGGCTGGAAGCACACAACCCGGCGGCCAAGCTGGTTAGGTTCATCTTTACCCAGGTGTAGACCAGGTGCAGACCAGATAATCGGCGGAGTGCTCATCCTCCCCTCTGCAGGTAGTCGATCAAGAGTCATCACACCTCCAAGTGCGATTAAAATGTAATCCTCCGTTTTATGTATATATCGTCACAAACAGAACTGCCCGGTAAACCGTAGGCAGAGAGAGAGAAGAGGACAACAAACGAGGGGCTGTGACAAATACATATACCGTCATAGCCTCATACATATATATCGTCAAACAGAGGAGCTGGCCGGTAAACCGTAGTAGGCAGAGAGGAGAGGGAGGGAGGGAGAAGAGGACAACAAACGAACGAGGGGCGGCTGTGACAAACTGTTTGGTCGGACTGTTTCACCTACCTACTTATCAATCAGTAGAGGCTGAACCCTCAACAAACAGTCTGCAGAATCCCCTACCGGTAGTAACTGACTGATTACACCGTAAGTGATAATTCACCTAAACTCCGGTCGGTGGTGGTATCAACGACTGCCCGACAGCGGATGATACCCTCCTGAGGTGGTGGGGACCACCAACCACTGCGGCCGTCAAGGTTACCTGTGACGAATATGAATTTGAAAGTAGACTATCACTCACCCACACCAGATGGAAAACACGACAGATTGTCCTTGTTCAGACTGTCGGTGGAAAAAACTTGTTTGTCCTTGTGGGGACCACCAACCACTTATACAGACTGTCGGTTGACAACCCATCAGGTAAAATGGACTCTGGATAAGTCCTTGTACTAACATTTCAGGGGCAGCATAAAAAAAATAAAGGAAAAAAAAACTTTAAAAAGAGAAAAAAAAAGCTGGAAGAAAAAAGGAAGATCCTTCAGTTGGATCGTCGATCTCGAGGATCAACGGCTGGAAGCGAAGAATCTGGACAGGGCGGATGTCTAAGTGAGACCTCGGCTGTTCCAGGGAATTTGAATTTGTGTATTAAATTGAATAGCCCGTTTTTCTTTTTCATTTCACGCTCGAAAGGACAAAAATAGCCCTGTGAGGGAAAAAAATGCACCTTCCTGACCCTGCCAGATCGTCTCCCCTCCCCCAACCCCGCCCCCCCGGGGCACCTGCATGTTTTATATGGGGGCGAAGTAAACCCCTTTTTTTTCAAAAATAAATAAAAATGAACTCCTTTTTCTTTGACTTACTGTATGTGCTTTTTTTGTCGAAGGAGATAAATAGAAAAGAAACAGGATTTTTTATTTTTATTTTTCCCCAAAATACCCTCGCCAATGGGAGATCTGAAGCCCTATATTTATTTTATTCTGTTCATCTGATGTTCATCTCATGTTCATCTGATCTCATCTGGATTTGAACTTGGGTGGGTCTCTATTTCAACAGTCCATCATTCGTTTACCAACTGAGTTAAAAAAGACTAACTGAGTTAAAAAAGACTAACTGACCCAAGAGCCTGGCTCAGAGGGTACACCCATGAACAGTTTTTTTTTTTTTTAAATACAGACCCGAGTTCGAATCCAGATGATGGAACTCGATGAGTAAAACCAAACATTAAAAAAAGAAAAAAGAAAAAAAAAGACCAACTGGTGAAGCCCTTTCTTTGACTTCCGGGCCGAGGTCCCACTACCTTCTTCCCCCCAATAGAACGTACTTATTACTGTCCTGATAGCTATATTTAGACTGAAAGATACCCCAAATACACAGCTATAATGACCGTACGTTGTATTCGGGGGAAGAAGGTAGCAAAAAGCGGATTGGATGAAGCACCTGAATCGGGACGTGTTTTGCACAGAGATTCAGAAAAGCATATCAATCGCATATTTCTGCACCTCTCCACAAACGCGTCCAGATTCAGGCGTTAAATCCAATCCTCTTTGCTAGTGGGACCTCGCCCCCGTGTTTTTGGGTTGACGGAGCGAATTAGAAAGTCGAAATTGTAAAAATAGCCCGTTTCTGTAAGTTCGAAAGGACGATTTTTATTATTATTATTATTATTATTATTATTATTATTATTATTATTATTATTATTACTGTCTTTTTTTTTCTTTTTTTTTTTCCCTCTTCATGTGAAGAACGAAAGGACGAATCTAGCCCGGTGAGAAAGAATAATGCACCTTCCGGACCCTGCAGATCGTGCCCCTGGGGCACCTGCATGTTTTATATGGGGGCGAAGTAAACCCCTTTTTTTTTTTTTTTACTTTCGCGCGTTTTTTGTTGAAGGACATAAAAAATAGGAAAACAAAGAAAAGAAAAGAAAAGAAAAAAATCCAAAATAGTCCCCCTTTTTATGCTCGAAAGGACAAAAATAGCCCGACCGGGGACAATGCACCTCCTTGGCATGAAGATCGTTTATTTTAACATTTGCAGATCCGAGGGCGAGGTCCCCCTTCCCCGGGTACCGTCCCGTTTCCCTCTTTACACGGATCCTTCATTTCTGGATATCGATCTATCAATATATATAATAATTTTATATGATATATAAATAAATGGAAATCGATCGATCGATCTATCAATTCTCTCAAATTCACCATTTTTTTTTATTATTCTAATCGATCGATCTTGGTGATCTTGGGTCCTGCTTACAATTTGTACACAATCGGTCCGCAGCTCAATTCATCACTTTTTTTATTTTTTTAAATGGATCACGTCCATATCATTATATGTTATTCGTTATATATCGTCACAAACAGAACTGCCCGGTAAACCGTAGGCAGAGAGAGAGAAGAGGACAACAAACGAGGGGCTGTGACAAACTGTTTCGTCGGAGTTTCACCGACTCATCAGGAGGCTGAACCCTCAACAGTCTGCAGAATCCCCTCACTGATTACACTGTAAATGATAATCTACCTTAACCAAAATCAAAGTAGACTATCACTCACCCACACCAGATGGAAAACTCTACAGACTGTCGGTTCACACCCCATCACAAGCCAGCAAAACATCCACGAAACAAAGAAAGGTCTGTCACAGCCAAAAAATACACTCCAGACACGCCGCTGGCACTAGAGGCACAGCATGGCCGCCTAGTAACGGCCCCGACCACTGCCGCTCGACCTGTATCGTCAAACAGAACAGATATATACTCTGTTTGACGATATATAGGGTTCAGCCTCCTGATCAATCAGTCGGTGAAACTCCGACGAAACAGTTTGTCACAGCCCCTCGTTTCTTGTCCTCTTCTCCCTTCTCCCTCTCTGCCCCCTACGGTTTACCGGGCAACTCTGTTTGACTACATATATATATCGTCAAATATATATAACATATATATCGTCACAAAGATATCAGAGCGCAAAAGCGAAAAAAAAAAAGAAAAAAAAGGAGGAAAAAAAAGGAGGAAAAAAAAGGAGAAAAAAAAGGAGAAAAAAAAGGAGGAAAAAAAAGGAGGAAAAAAAAGGAGGAAAAAAAGGAGAAAAAAAAGGAGAAAAAAAACAGGGAGAACAAAAAAAGGAGAACAAAAAAAGGAGAACAAAAAAAGGAGAAAAAAAAAAGGAGAACAAAAAAGGAGAAAAAAAAAGGAGAAAAAAAAGGAGGAAAAAAAAGGAGAAAAATAAAGGAGAAAAAAACCAATATATATACCGGACAGCTCTGTTCTTTTTTCTTTTTTTTTCTTTTTTTTTTGACAGCTTTGTTTGACGATATACTATTACAACAGTAATACAATTATAAATAAAAATAAATAAATAAAACCCATCTACCTGATGAATGCCCGGCACAGTTGTCATCAACTCCCTTAGCCGAGCCACCTTCCGAGCGCGATCCACTAAAGCAGGGAACAGAGGGATCCCGACCGTCGCCCCTTCCGAAGGTCTGGCCCCCGTATCATCAACCCCGGCAGAGCGATCCCGACCGTCCATCATCCCGCTACTACTAGTAGCGGCTGCCATTACCATGATCGTCTTCTTCCTTGAGCTTGCCCAGTAATAATTAGCGGAGGACGTGATGAGGAAGTCATCATCTGCAGATGACTTCCTCAGACTCGTCGCCCTCCTCCTCCACGCCATCGCCGCCATCGCCGCCATAGCCGTTCTTTTTTCTCCTTCCCCCCATAACTTGGTGGTCGAGAACGTGGAAGACGACTGCCATATCTTCCCTCCTGCTCCGAGAGGACCTTCTCTCCGCCTTCCTCGTCGTCTTCGTCCATCGAGCGGCAGCCATGGTGGCGAGTGTGCGACAGCTTGCGACACCGGTGTGCCACACACCGAAGCCGAAGCCGAAGCCGAAGCCGATCTCTCGGCGAACCTCAGCATCGAGCTAATCCCTCCAATGGAAGGCGATGACATCGTCATTATCGACATTGCCGCGACGGCAGATCCCGACGTTGCCACGTTCCCAGATGCTGCTCAGGCTGGCGACGCTCCACGTAAGCAGCGCAAAAAAAAGAAAATTGCTGACCTCGTCGACGTTGAGGCGGGGCCCTAATCTCCACAACACAACACAACAAACGAACTGATGGCAAGCACCCCTACTACTGCTACTACTGTTACTGCTGAACTACGCTACGATCGGTTGTACTACGCTACGACCGGTTTTACTACGCTACGACCGCTTGTACTACTAACCCCTGCTACTGCTGCGACTACCGTCGCTGCAACGAGCCCTGGGAACAAAACCCACCGCTAACCACAGGCTTGAACCCACAGCTATTCGTCCGATGCCTCGCCCTTGGTTGTGTGTTTTCCATGTTCTATTTACTGGTCTGCCCCAAATAGGACGTACGGGCATTATAGCTGTACTGTACTATATTTGGGGAACACTCAGTCTACATACGACAGCACGTTGTATAACTTCGTTCTTGTGTTCGCCTGATCGAGCGAATGGGCCTCGCTGCACTATCTCGAAATGTGCAAAACGAGAGCGAATCTTCCCGTAGAATATGGAAAGATACACCGCCATGATTTTTGTCTTTTGTGCATGTCGAGAGTAGTGGAGCGAGGCCCAATGTTACGTGTTTTTCTTTTTTTTTCTTTTCTTTTTCTTTTTTTTGTAGATTAATTTGCGAAATAACCCTATCAGTTGGGATATATGCCAAAATGCCCCTATAAGATGTGGGTAGAGCGGAATACCCCTCTGAGACATAAAAAGGTTTTGCGAAATGCCCCTGGCGTCGGTTGGACCTGTATCTTTGCAAAATACCCCTACCCGTTACTGTCAATGTTTGCGAAGTGTCCTGATAGTTGCCAACTTTTCTCAAGCCCTCTTATTTTCGTTTTACACCTAGTGGCCCAGGTGATCTTTGTGTTTTGCCCCCTCGCTGTGTTTCTGCCTATGTGTGTGTGTGTGTGTGTGTGTGTGTGTGTGAGAGCGAGAGAGATGGGAAGCGGGATAGTGGCGCGGGATAGAGGGATAGCGGGAAAGTGGGATAGCCGCTAGCGGGAGTGGCGCCCGGCCGGGGGGAGAGAGAGAGAGAGAGAGAGAGAGAGAGAGAGGCTACTTCCATCGATAGGATGAGCAAAACAGGAATGAATCTTCCAGTAGAAATAAATATATACACTTTTTTTTTTTTTAATTTAGACTATTTCTCAATTTATGCGTGTCATCCTTGCGTAGGGGTCATGCTAATCTTCTCTGTATCGTTCCAATTTTAACGGATGTCCCGAAGGACTACACACTGCTTTCCAACTGTGAGCGCACAGAGATAGAGAGGGGCTACTTCCACCCACAGGATGAGCAAAATGGGAATAAATCTTATGGAAATATACATTGCCACTTTTTTTTTACCTTTTTTTTTTCGCATATAGCAAATATGACAACACACAGATAAGTGCGACTGTGTAGATTTCCATGTTCTCGCGGTCGATTCATTCGATTTAGCTCATCCTATCGATGGAAGTAGCATGCAGCCAGCCGCGGGGTTGGAGACTTACCTGTTGGCCAGCGTGTTGCTCATCCTGTCGATTGAAAACTCTCTCTCTCTCTCTCTCTCTCTCTCTCTCTCTCTCTCTCTCTCTCTCTCTCTCTCTCTCTCTCTCTCTCTCTCTCTCTCTCTCTCTCTCTCTCTCTCGCGCGCGCGCGCGCGCGCGCGCGTTCATATACACACAACAGGGAGGAAGATGAATGAAGTTGTCGAACATGGAGGCAAACTGCCCCGTTGACGGGCCTGCGTACCCACTGGTATGGAGGGCAGACTAGTTAAAACAAGGTGTAGGCCTTGTCCCCAACGATGCGGTCCAAAATGCAAATTTGCACATGGGCCTAACAGGGGCGAAACGAAAAGAATTAGGCCCAAAAGGGCATTCCACTCTACCTACATCTTTTAGGGGCATTTTGACACATATCTCAACTTATAGGGGTATTTCGTTTTTTTTTAATATAATTTGTACATTCCGTTTTTTTTTTTTTTTTTTTTTTTTAAGTCCAGGGTGTTGTAGAGGCTAGCCTGAGTCACTGAGTGCACAGTGATCACCTGGAGTTGTGAGTCACGGGTGTCCTGGAATATGAGACTACCTCTCATCCCATTCTCACGTCAATACTCCTAGCGCACCCCCTATCCCACTATCCTACCTCAGTGTGATCAGCACTCATGACCATTGCCCTAGCAATGGGCAAGCAACGTGGACAAAACAACAGTGATAGGCACTAGGGCTGATAGGTTGGTGGAAGCGGAATCAGGCGAGCCTTGTCGAACAAGAATTTTGGACGCAAGGCCGACAATTTACTACAGGCCCCAAGAGATTATGGACCCTAGGTTCAGACACGGTAACACCCACTGAGGCAGTCTTACCGTCCTTCCCCTAGCTTACCCAAGTCCAGGCGAAACTCGGACTGGCCTGAGCGACTTAATTCCCTACCCTTACCCTAGGGTCTAAGCCTTATATATAGCCACCAAAAAGTTTTATCCGAATGTCAGTAGGAACCACACCCAATGGCACCCTATCCAACCTACTTGAACCTATTGTAGATACTAGACCCCACCCAGTGACTACACCCCCCCAGCTTGATATTATAGTTATAGGTATGCACACACCCGGAAACTTGTGTATGTAGCCCGTAGGCGATGTGTAGTTCGCAAGCTATGTGTATACCCAAAGATTGTGTATGTTTTGTGGATCTATGTATCGAGATGTATAAACAGCATCATGTGTGGAAACTTATGCATATAGCCCATAGGCTATCAGACAGTTCTATCGAAATATCAATAGGAACCATACCCAATAGCACTCTATCCAACCTACCTGAACCTACTGCAGATACTAAACCCCACCCAGTGACTCAAGCTATGTGTATATCCAATGCCCGATGTGTGTGCTCTGTGAATCTGCGTATCGAGATGTACAGACAGCATTATGTGTGTATATCGAGGAAAAAATGGGGCAAGCTGGACAAGGACTCCCCTCAAGGCCCGAACGAAACTCGAACTTGTGACAATGTAACATGTAATCAAATGACTCTACTGTGTGAACAATTATCGGAAATGGCACGAACGTGTGATATGCCAAACTGGGGAGATCAAAACACCCAAAACGAACACCTCAAAACAACCTCTGCGGAACCCATAACCAATATACAACATTGTGAACTACCTTTGGGTGGTGTGCAGACAATGTCTTGAATAGTACCACGCATCAGCCCAAGGGGGTGTATGTCCAGTCGTGCGTCAATCTAACGCTCTGCAGGTGTCCATGCGCAAGGCTGCAGGGTTTTAAACCCGCAATCTTATATCACAATGCGCATTTCCAACCGGTGCTCTAACCACTAAGCTACATCAACTTCGTTTTTTTTTTGTCTTCAGTATCGTATGTTTTTTTTTTTTTTTTAACTGCACTATGTTTTTCTCTCAATTTTGTTTTGCCTTTCACTACCTTCCTACCGATACTCCTAAGACTATATAGAGGGGACCCCTGCAAGCATAGGTTCTCACAAACGAGGTAAATCATGTTACCCTCCACCCCAATAGCGGTAGTCAAAGATGGGGTGGGGCTACCGGTGGGGGTCCAGCTAACGCAAAACTGTCGTGTTTGTATCCTTTTTTTTTTTTTTTTTTTTTTTCTTTCCTTGATAAACAAGTACCTTTCAATTACATTCGTGGCAGTGTTAGTCGGGCCCCCACTGACGACCCCAACCCTTCAACCTAAACCACTAGGGCAAGGGGCAAACATGCAATTATACTTCCCTCCACCGAGAGAGGTGACCTTCTTTCACCGAAGAGAGGTAGAAAGCTATCCTTGCGGGGATCCCTGTACAGCCTTAGGCGTAGTGATAGGTAGGTTGTGAAAGATGAAAAGATATGTTAAATGACATGACAGAATTCTACCAATTAAAATTTGAGAGAAAAATACATATAAAGTTGTCCCCGTCAGAAAAAAGGCAAGAAAAGGTAAAAGAGTTTAGTGTGATATTCACGAATTGGCAAACACACAGTATGATATCCACAAAATGGCAAACACACAGCGAGACAATTCATGCAAATGAATACAAAGAAGTTCATGCAGATAAACACAAAAGTTAATGCAGATAAACACAAAATTCATACAAATGAACACAAAGATTCTACAACCTCGTCGTCACAGACACCAAACAATGCTTCAAAAATGTTGAAAACCATGTCGTGAAGTGCGCGAAATCCAAAGTGTGCGGGCATGAGAACTCGGGACATCCTACACACGTGAAACGTCTACGTTTCGGTACTGGAAGAGGTCTCATCCAGTCTCTAAACTAATATTAATAGGTTTTGTTGTCTACTCACTTCTTACTGACTTCAACCATTGTCCGCCAACCCAATCTGGTCAGAACCATTCTAATCCTACGGTCAGACAGACAATAACCCTTTACTTACGGAAAAGACAAAAAGTGTTGAAAAAATGCAAAACAAAACTGACAAGGTTGAAAAGCTCAGAAAACCCAAAGTCAAAGTATATGGTTCGAGCCGTAGGCCTGATGTTGAAGGTCACCTGTCATGCAACATGCGTCCAGTCAGGGGCACTTAGTCTGACAAAGCGTCATAGCGTGTGTTAAAAAAGATCCGTGGACAAAGACTATTTTTGTAATCTGCGATTCGGCAAGAGCAGCCTTTCTCTCACCCTTTCTCCATACATCGTACATTCTTGGATTTTATGCAACATCCTGTTTATCAGTCAAATTGAGGCTAGAAGATAACTGTTTCGACTTAAAAAACAAAAAACTAAAAACTAAAAAATATATATATTTCTACTTTTTTTTTTTTTTTTTTTAATGACATCAGTCAAATTTGAGGTCAAAACCTCACAAACAACCTAGAGTTGTTTTGGAAACATGACCCAGTTTCGCTTACAATCACCAAGAGTGCACTTGTTGCATCAGGCAACCCACTTCAAATTTCATCTCGTTCATTCACTGATCAAGTAACCCTCATCATAGTTATTCTTCTTACTAAGCTCATGGACTACGCCTTTAAACAACAAGAACTATAACTAACTACCCACCTCTGTCTATCCTAATTAGCCTACCAGGCTATAGCGCCCAGGGGAGCCATGCTCCTTGTGATATAGCACTCTCTTAACGGACCGCTGCGTCCCTACGAACCGAGTGCACTGGTAAGTCCCTACACTCTCTAGCCTCCCCCCAACTAACTGAGTGTGTTGGTCCCTCTTAGAGAGAACATTTAATTAATCTAAATTGACAACTCTACCTCCCCATACCCTCTCTTCAAGGTGGATCGAAGAGCCGTTTGGAGAGGAGTAAGCCTCTCATTATGTGCACACCTGCCAACTAATTCCATATCGCCCAGGTTCATAAGAACCACCAGAGTCTAGGTTTGGATGTTGTTTGTTTCCTTGCTCGCCTTTTCCAGTCCATTTGGAGAGGACTAAGCCTCTTGTTTTGTGCACGCCCGCTAACTGCTCCCCACGGCCCAAGTTCTCAATAAATTTTTATTTTATTTTATTTTTTGTCATATTGGCTATGCACAACTCTATAAAAAAAAAAAACAGTGGTCTAGCTCAGTTGGTTAGGCATGTGAGTGGCATTCAGGTCGTGGGTTCAATCCCTACTGACCACCTGCAGCGCTCTTGGTGCCGACCAAATAAGGTAGTTGGTTTGCTCCCCCCGTTCGGTATTGGTAGGGTCTTTGGTCATTACGGGTGCAAGTGTTTGCGTGTGAGGGTTGTTTGCGACGTGTGGAAAAGTGTTAGCCATAGACACTGCTTTTACTCGATGGGGGTAGGGGAAAAAGATTGGAGGCGCAGCTACTGGCAAAATGCTCGGTCTTTGCGTTAGCGGCCCCCCCCACCGGTGGCCCCACCTTACTCCCTAACCACCACCGATTAGGGCGGGTGGCTATGCATGCAGGGGTCCCTTGTATAGGCGTAGGGGTAGTGCTAGGTAGGTAGTGAAAGGTGAAATTAAGTGAAGAATATAGCTTACATATATATATACATATATATATATATATCGTCACATATACAGGGTTATCGGCGTTCGGGACGGGCCGAACGCCCGAACCCGAATGCCTGAATGTACGGGACCCCTTCGGAAGGCGTTCGACCGTTCGAGCCGAATGCGGACAAAAAAAAACAAAAACAAAAAAAAATGTTTTCAAAGAATTTCGAAAAAAACCAATGTTATGGAGAAAACGAAACTAAACAACATTTGTCTGGGCACTACACCCAAATTCGTTACCAAATTTGAATTAAAAATCAAATACAGAAAATAAACACTATGATAAAAATAAGAAAAAATAAAAAGAGAATTAAAATGAGTGAGTGTGCCAGCACCTTTTCGACACCGCCATCTTTGCCGATTTTTAATTATCTTTTGACATTGAAAAATGCCCTGAAAATATACAGATATGTAGTTTACGTAATCAATAACTCATTGAAATTTTTTCAAAAAATAATTATTTTTTTTAGTCCCGGAAATAAAGTGAAAACAAAAAGTGAAAAGTGAAAAAAAAAACAAAATAGTGAGTGGGCGAGCACGTTCTGACACCCCCATCTTTGACGATTTTTAATATTTTTTGGGCTTAGTATAATGGCTTAAAAATTTATAGCCGTATACGTTACATCATAGAGAACCCACTAAAAAAAATGCACAAAAAAAAGTTATTTTTAAGCCCCGAAACATTTTTTGGCGGGGGCCGAACCTGGAGGTGTTCGGCCCCCGAACGGGACCCCGAACGCCCGAACATTCGGGGGCCAGCCCGGGGGCCCCCGAACGTTTGGTCAAGTAACCCTATATATATATATATATTTTTATATATATACATTTTATATATATATATATATATATATATATATATATATATATATATATATATATATTCTGCAGATTGTTGAGGGTTCAGCCTCCTGATGAGTCGGTGAAACTCCGACGAAACAGTTTCAAGTTGTCACAACCCCTCGTTTGTTGTCCTCTTCTCTCTCTCTGCCTACGGTTTACCGGACAGTTCTGTTTGTGACAATATATACATATATATATATATATATATATATAAATATATTAACTCCGCATAGAAAAGCATAACTGTTCCAGACTATTTCGTGAAACTTTCACCAACTCATCAAGAGGTTGAACACCGACAGTCTTCCAAC
This sequence comes from Chara braunii, assembly GCA_003427395.1. Lineage (NCBI taxonomy): Eukaryota > Viridiplantae > Streptophyta > Charophyceae > Charales > Characeae > Chara > Chara braunii. The sequence continues at coordinate 436,339 of BFEA01000678.1, read as the reverse complement.
GATGCATTTGGTTGATGAATGACTCACCATATTGCCCAAAGTTAGCAATACCTTGAGAAAATTTATCAACACCAATGGGCCTATCTCATTCGATACATCTTTGAACTATTGAAATATACCTTCAGATCAAGATAACAAAATTATTTTGAATTGGCAAGGCCCGGTGAGTTCAGTGATGATATCTAAAGGTCGCCGCCCTCTTTAAAAAAAAAACAACGGAGGATTAAAAAAAAAAAAAAAAAACTGGTCGATTTCAATCACACCAACCCTGCAATCCTAGCAGACACTTCTTACAAGAATGACAGTAAATCTGATAAACTAATCTGATACAACCATAAAACTCACTCTACACACCCACTTAATCATGAACATCCAATGGCACGACCGCTAGTACGGTTCTGACCTTAGCCGCATCAATCCACCTGAACGAAGAGCTTGCCAAAACCGTGTTGTGGATCGTCATATTTCTTATACACAACGTCCTCATATTCCATATACACAACTACATAAAAGAAAATCATGATTATGCCAAGCTGTTTCGTCGGACTTTCATCAACTCATATTCCTTATATTTTTTTATGTACCTTTTAGATATATGGTTGTACCCCCATATGCAGATCTGTTCCACACCCTATTTTCCCCTGCTGATTTTATGGTTGTACCCCTTCTGAAACCTGCAACCAATAATCGCATCGGTATGCCTAACTATGGGTTGTCGCAAATTACCCTCACACTCGACAACCCTTTTACCACATCGGTTCTCTCTCTCTCTCTCTCTCTCTCTCTCTCTCTCTCTCTCTCTCTCTCTCTTTCATGTGTGCGCAAACACGTGCACATGCAAGAGAAACAAAGATGCACATGAAGGAGAAAGAGAAAGAGAGCAACATTGTCATCCACTCACTATTGTGGCCAAACTCCTACTGATTATGAGAGTACTTTTTGTCAAAGTACATGTGTATGCTTATGATTTGGTCGATGCACTTTGGTCCTACATATGTTCATGATTTCTTTAGGTATGCACAAAGAATAATTATGTTTTTCGGTACCAACTGCAAGCATGAAAACAATTGTCACATGACATTTCTCGGTCAGACACCCAAGATGCGTTGTTTTCACGGTACACATGTGATGTTCATTTTTAAAGAGGATATAAATATAATTTCCCCATTTTTTAAATTAACCTTTTCTCACTAGAAGACCCCTCTTACCCACCATTTTTCGTTTGCACCTCCACATTTTTTTTCCCCTGGGATGACGTGACTATATAGCGGTCGCGGACATGAACACTTGTGAATTGTAATATAGGTTAAATAAAAAAATATTTTTTCATGTTGAATCGGACATAAATCGGGTTATAAAAATTTATACGAGACTTCGTATTTTTAAATTTTGTAATTGGTGTTGAATATGCGAAATACATTGAGTTAATATTTTAATAATATTTTCTTATGGGAAAGTATCATCAACAACTTCATCAGTTTAAATATATACTTTATGTAACTAACTACAAAAGTGAACTTTATATTTTGCAACAATTGAAGTACAAAGTTCGTTTTTGTAGCATGTTTTAATTCACATAAGCAACTTGTCATACTATTTGTGATCCCAAATTATAAGATTTATAACAACTGTGGTTTAAGGGTAATATCTCAAATTTGCTATATTTATGTTATTAAACACGAGATGACCGTACTCTATAATAGGTTTATGCTTTCAACCATTAACATAACATAGCCTAAGCTACCAGAGTGGCCCGGGTCCACTTGCCCGGCCGAGCCAAAAAGAAATAAAAAAATAAAAATAATATTATTTTTTAATTTTAAATTTTATTTTAAATTTGGTAAAGAATTTGAATGTGATCCTGTGACAAAAGTTGTTCAGTTTACGTTTCTGCATAACATAGTTTTTTTGGAGTTTTTTTTTTTTTTTTTTTTTTTATAACTTCCCTGGTTCTTGCACAACCTGACCGCCCGAGAAAATAGGGTGTCCCGGACATTACCCAATTTTTTTTTTCTTGGTACGATCATAGTAACATCAACGAACCTAATTCAACTATTAAAATTTTTACAATAATATAATTCCATCATTTTTTTTTTTTGCGTTAAATAAAAATAAGTTATATTAGTGATACGATGTGTATGCTAAATAAACATATAAGTAAAAAAAAAACATTAGACTTACATACTTTATAGGCAATGATATGATATTAGTGGGTTACTCCCCACCGGTGCTAAATTGAATTCCATGTTAAAAAACACAAACACTTATAAATTTTATTTTGCTACTAAAAAGTATGAACCTTATCATTTAACGACTAAGAATCTTCCTTAGAGTTGTGCTCTTTAGTACGAAGCTTGAAAATTCCCCACTGTTAACTCGAGTATCTGAAAACTTTTAAACTAGTTATGAAGACCTCGACACTTCGCCTACTACTTATTTTGCCACTTTTCCTGAACGTTTTTTTATACTGTTACATTAATCGACATTATTTTTTTATTATTGCAACTCATGAATCGGGTGTGTTTACTCATTCAACAAAAACTCATAGGCAAAAGCTCAAAGAGGGCACTTCTTTCAAATTCAGGTTTGAACTTATCATAGTGAGTTGTATTGCATGAGTCACCATAATGGATTTTGTTTTGCGTATTAACGTTCGAAAATGATAACAATGTCTTAAAATAATGAGTTTTTGAATTAAATAGTAAAATCTTTCATTTTCGGACTACGTAGAACGAATATTAAATTTTTTGATTACAAACATAACAACAATAAAATCATTTTACTAAGGCATGAAGTCCCTTAACACCGCCCCGCTACCTTTTTCTGCAAATACGGTTAATCGCCATGAACATATGTACGTTTTTCGCGAGCCTAAAATAACATGTTTATGAAAAACGAGTGGTGATGTACTTATATTAAAAAAGTAAAACCTTAACTGCAAAACTAGCTAGAGTAAAACAAGGTGGATCACGCTCAATGCTAAACCTCATGGTTGGTAGCTCATTTGTTTAAACCACCATTACCCCCGCCGACCTAAAATGAATTTTCCTGGCCTTACGGACCAGGTTCTTAGGGGGGCCGGCGACCAGCAGGTGCAGGCGGGTCTAATAAAAAATTTTCCAAGCGTGAACTTTGACGATTTTCTCGCTCAGAAACATTGGTAAGAAAATCTGAAAATTTGATATCTTGTAGATTAGGTCGAAATCTTTCAAAAAAAAAAAAAAAAAAAAAAAAAAATCTAGACGGTGAAGTAAATGTCGCGCCGTTTCGTCACATTTTTCATTTTTGCTACTCTACCATGTATGGGCCAACGGAAAACTTAACCCAAATTTCTCGATTTTTTACGATCAGAAAAATGACCCAGCAACTCTGAAAATTGAAGGGTTCGTAGATTTTGTTGTGATCTTTACAAAAAAAATATATAAAAAAAAGACAATCATTTAAACCACGAAATAAATTGCGGGGTTAATTCGACGTTTGCCACTCTGCCAATTCCCCCCACTGTGCTACTGTTAGCCCTCATGAACATGTGTTACCAATTCCCCTTAATTTATGACTGCGAGGGTAGTGGTTGTTTAATTCATATAAATAACATCTATTGGGTTGTGAGTTTAAATCCCCTATGACTATTTAAAGAGAGTTTGTGCCTTCATCTAAAGATGGTTGGATTATTTTTCGAAGTCGATATCAATAGGGTCTTAAATCAATATTATTGACATGTTTTATATTTAATAGTAGAAGAGGGAACAAAGGAGTGTGAAAGTTTAGCAACTGGGAAATACATTGGCAACGCTAGCACTAATGATAGACCCTTGTCACCATTGCTCACCCAAATCTTTTGGCAGTAACAAAATTCGATTTTGTAGCTTATCAATTTTATTTATTTTTTAATAAGTATTTGTAATAGTAAACAATGAAAAAACAACAACAACAGATCATGTGATATTTCACTCTCAAATACGTTGCTCTCGATCTTCAAGAACCTGATTGGTGACTTTGTCAAAGGGCAGCGTGGCGGTGGGAGGACCAACCAGTTCATAAACATGTTTCAAGGAATTGAGTTAAGTTAAAAAACGCTCTCAAACTATAAATAATAAAAACTCAAAAGATTCATCAGACATTGTGATGCACTTGTGAATTTTAAGGGAAAATTCAAAGGTGCATTCGAGACCACTTGAAATCGGTTTAGTTATAAGCGGCCGATCTAAAAGAATTCGAGAATACTCTTTATATATGCATTTCTAACATTTTTTTTTTCTTCAAGTGACTCGATGATATATATAGCGGAACTGATAATATTCAATCCTTTATTTTAAGCATGGTATGGTCAACCCCTTTATCACTATGAGAGATATAATATAGTAGTTTGGGTTCTTATGAGATCAATTATGACTAAGTGAGATTATCCTCAAACTATTACATTTTCGGGTATAGTACACCCCCTTGCGGGTTAGTTCGCAATTTCGGGGACACAATCCTACTAGTAAGTGTATTTGTTTAGAATAGACTACATTTTTGTTATATATATATATATATATATATTTGTTAGAAATTTGTTTAGATTCTTTTTTCTAAAAATTTATTGATTCAAATTAAAGATGTGTCTGCAAAAAAAGATGATACATAATTTAATAACAGTAAAATAAAAACACATACTTTCAGTATCTATAATAGATTCGATAAATGTATCACGTCAAACCAACAATTCCAATATGCATTTCTGTATTTCAAACTGAATTTCAAATTGTGCAAAACAACTTTTGTACTACTACCTCTTGTGCATCTCAGCATCTTATAGGTTATCTCATAGTAGTGGACATTATATGCAAAGAAAAGTTAATGAAAGTGTGAATTTTGTAACTAAATGTGATCCGAGAGAGAGAATGTGGACCCCGTATTTACGCACATCATCCTGGTATTATAGACAATAATGAAGTGTGTAATGTTGTATTTGTTGTAAATATTTTTAACCACTGCCATGCGTGTTTGAGAAGCATAACAATACCCTTTTACGACTTTTATCCATGAGGATTCATAATCTCTTGTAATGTTGCACCTGTTGTAGATGCTTTTAACTACACTGATAACAAACTCTAGCATCACCTTAACTACCCGGGTAACAAACTCTAGAATACGAAGCTAATGCTTCACAATGTAATCCGCCGGTGACCGACTCCCTTGTATAATTTCCTTACCGTTTTATTAAGGGAAACGTGGTGAGGATTCACTTTATTTTATTTGTATATGGTTTTCACATTTTCATGAAGCTCTTATGATTGAATGATACATGAATAAAGTGGTAATATCAGGGTAGCACAACGTATGTTTACAAAGGTTGCGCGTACGCGTGTGCACGTATTCATGTACGAAACACATATGCGCCCGTACGTGAGAATACGTGTTAAAAAAAATAATAATAATAAAAAATATGGAAATAAAGTATGTTACGCAAAATTATATTTCAAACAACGTTTTCCGTAGACTTATCTCAAACTTCGTACCAAACTCGAATTAAAAATAAAAAACACAAAAATATATATAAAAAAAAAAAACGAAAATAAAATTTTATAACAAGTTTATTTTATAAAGAATTATGATACAAACAACTTTTGTTTGGAATTCCCAAACAAACTGAAGTAAAAAATCAAAAACATTATAGTAATAAAAATTTTATTTTAAAGCAATTTTTATAAAATTTATTCTTTAAGAGTTTTCTTTAAGATTTTGTATTTTTAAATTGAGATTGGTTGGGAATTCATGTATGATTCATAGATAAAAGTTGTTTGTATTTGTATTCTTCACAACATATTTTTTT
>BFEA01000678.1:380312-399839 GCA_003427395.1 Chara braunii | reverse complement strand
TATATATATATAKAGAGAGAGAGAGAGAGAGAGAGAGAGAGAGAGAGAGGGCCTTGCTCCACTACACAACACTGGACATGCATTTGGACACTTTCGTTACCAGATACATTCACAACGTTGGAATCGTCGGAATGCACCTTGTCCCTGAAGCGTCCAAATGCATGTGCAGTGTTGTGTAGTGGAGCGAGGCCCAGAGACTCGACCACCCCAGTTGCCCACTCCTACCATCTTCATCCATATCGAACGCATGGTCATTATCGCTCTTTCTCTGTATGTAGACTGAAAGTTGCCTTAAATACAACTTATACAACTATAATGACCGTATGTTTGATTCATATGGGAAGACGTTAGCCACTGGGTTTTAATTTCTATGCTGGCCGACTCATTTTGTTCCAGTGCTAAAATCCTGGGCCTTGGGGAAATCACCCTCAGGCTTGAGATTCACAGCACGAAGTTCATCCCCGCCCTTTGGGAACACCTCTCTCTTTTTTATTTTACTTAAACCACCAGTACTTGGCCCAGCAATCGGCTGTGGAAAAAAAAAAAAAAAAAAAAAAAAAAAAAAAAAAAAAAAAAAAAAAAAAAGCAGAAACGTTTCTAGTCGGACGAACTCACTCGCTTCTGTACCCAACCCGTAGATTTCCGAAAACTGTGGCTTGTTAACTGGCGCGACTTGAGGAAGTACTGGTGGTTTCAAGTCTCAGGCTGTATCTTTGACACCATTTCAAACATTAAACTCCCCCCCCCCCCTCTGGCTTTCCTCAGAAACAACAACCGCAAGAACGACAAGGACAACAAACTGTCGTAATGCAGATGTAAAGGAGGGGAACTCCCAAAATCGTTTCAGTAATGTACTTTCAGTCTGTCAATGGGACGCTGGACCCGCTTTCCAGCAGGTGATGCTCCCTACCAATAGACGGAGCCCCTCTCCAGGTGCTAGTGGTGTCTGCTCTTATCAGCACCACTAACACTGGTGGGGGCGTTTTGTCAAAAAAAAAAAGGTCACTGACACTGAACACATGGACTTTGAACAGTACCTCCCCCTGCTATTGTGGGAGCCTGGGAGGGGAGTTTGGCATCAGCCATCGCTCCTTCCTCCCAGAGGGAGAGGGAAGGGTAGGATGGGCAGTGGACAAGCAGAGGGTTATCGCAAGTCGGATGGCTTTGAAGCCTTCACCTTTGGTTTCTGTTCCTTTGCTTAGTGGGTCTTCGCGTCAACGGGGGATCGAATGGGAAGGCCGATCACGTAGGACCACCATCCCCTGAGGCCACCACCCCCTAAACCTGGCCCCGCCTGTTAACAATGGGAACTAAGAGGAGGGGAGTAGGGCCCACAGCGAAGGGCCCCAACGTCAAGACCACCGACGAACAGGTGCCTTGGGAGAACTGTCCTTTGTGCTATGTGGTGAAATTGGAATGGTACAGAGAGGATTGATAAGAATGGCCCCAGCACGAGTTTTTTTTTTTTTTTTTTTAATTATTATACGCCATCTTTGGACTGCTAGAGGGGTTGACAAAAGTATCCCCTTCTAGCAGGAACCAGTTTGCATCGAAGCTTCGGTTGCGATATCCTGCTGAGTGTGTATGCCTTCCAGATCTGAGACACTCTGCATCGAACCTGTTCGCATCAGCAGTCTTGCAGGATCCGCTATAACATTCGAGCAGGATATCGCATCGAAGCTTCTGATCCTACGATGCGATATCCTTCTCAGTGTGAGCATGCCCCTTTAAAGATTGCAGTCCTGCAGAGTTTCAACAGGAAGGTAGTCGTCATTACCCATTGCAATTGGAAAACTACGGCGCCGTCAGGGTTTGAGTGTTTTTTTTTTTTTTTTTTTTTTTTTTTTGAGACGATGCTCCAAATCTGTTCGTGGGGAGCAACACGGCTGGGAACTGGGACCAAGCGTCCCTTGTAAAAGTACAGAATCATGAAATACCGGGGACATCACCCGGTTTCGACTAGGAACACTATAGATGATGAAGAGTTTCTCAAAACAATGTCAGGGTTTGAGTTTGAAAATGCACTTGAGGCAAAAGGCCCAAAAATGTAGAGTGTATCAGGCTCGGATCCGGTAGGGTCACGTGGGCGTGTGGTCTGTTCGGCGGAAATGCCTGAACGGCCCTGAAGTGCATTTTGAACCTATTTTCGTGATTGCGCCTTTTTTTTTTTTTTTTTTTTTTTGCGCCATGGTTGCCCTCTTATTGCAATTTATGGCCACGTCATATGTTTGTTTGCACGGTCAGGATTGACTGACGAGATGGCCCACAGTTCAATCTACTGGAGGAAATTGTTGCAGTGAGGAGGGCCAAAAGGAGGGTCCTTTTTTTTTTGTTCTTTTAAATCTTTTTGCTATAGGAGGGTTCCTTTTTTTTTTTTCCGTTCTTTTTGCCAAAAGGAGTGTCCTACCAATGGGCCTAGCACAGTTGGTACACCGATGAACTGTTGAAAAACAGACCTGAGGTAGAGAGTTCGAGTCCAGATGGAACCAAGATGAGTGAAATTAACTTGGGGTTTATCCGAGCGAATTCTCAATTTTTTTTCAAAATCCTATGTAATTTTCTATATGGGACGGGGCCCAGTTCCCCGCACGTGTTGCTCCCCACGAATGGATTGGAGCTTTGTTCCCATTAAAAAAAAAAAAAAAAAAAAACAAAACAAAAAAAAAAAAACAGAGATAGCTGGAAGGAATCCAAATTGGGCGGTGCGGGCTACGCCCGTTGAAATAACAAATGCAGTGGGTGACCCTGACATTGGACTTTGGTTGGCTCACCTCCAAGATGTTCGTCCGCAGAAACAACGACGGCCTACGGGGGGACACGAAACGACAGCCGCGTGAGAAATGAAACAAACAAACGAAAAACAGAGGGGGGACAAAACGACGGGCGCGAGAAATGAAAAAAGGAGAAGGGGGACACAAAACGACGGCCAACCGGGGAAAACAAAACCAAAAAAAAGGCCGCCCGCATATCGGATGACTCGCCTCCAATATGTTTGTCCGCATCAACACCAGCCATGTGCTCTGCCCCCAGGGTGTGCGCTATCGTTTAATGGCGCGCTCTGAACACACCCCTTACCAAAACTTCGACCCTAATCTGGCTCACAGCGCATCATGGACCTCCCCCTGCGGGCAACGCTGCGTAAGGGATAGGATAACAACAACAATAATAATAATAATAATAATAATAATAATAATAATAATCAGGGTTGCCGGCGTTCGGGACGGGCCGAACGCCCGAACGTACGGGACTCTTTCGGCAGGCGTTCGGCCGTTCGGGCCGAACGCGGAGCAAAAAAAAACAAAACAAAAAAAACAATAAAGTTTTCCAAAAACTTCCGAAAAAAACATATGTTATGGAGAAAAATACACTAAGCAACATTTGCCTGGGCACTACATCCAAATTCCTTACCAAATCTGAATTAAAAATCAAATACAGAAAATAAACACTATGATAAAAATAAGAAAAAATAAAAAGAGAATTAAAATGAGTGAGTGTGCCAGGACCTTTTCTACACCGCCATCTTTGCCGATTTTTAATTATTTTTTGGCATTGACAAATGCCCTGAAAATCTACAGATATGTAGTTTACATAATCAACAACTCGTTAATTTGTTTTCAAAAATTTTAGGCCCCGAAATAAAGTGAAATCAAAAAGTTAAAAGTGAAAAAAAACAAAATAGCGAGTGGGCGAGCACGTTTTGACACCCCCATCTTTGACGATTTTTAATGTTTTTGTGGCTTAGCAGAATGGCTTCAAAAGTTATAGGCGCGTAGGTTACATCATAGAGAACTCACAAACAAAAACTCAGAAAAAAAGAACTTATTTTTAGGCCCTGAAAATGGTTTTGGCGGGGGCTGAACCTGGAGGTGTTCGGCCCCCGAACGGGACCCCGAACGTCCGAACGTCCGGGGGCGAGCCTGGGGGCCCCCGAACGTTCGATCGGGTAACCCTGATAATAATAATAATAAAAAAATAATAATAATAATAATAGTGAAAAAGAAGAGGGTGTCCACACAACAGATGGAGGGGAGAGGGCATTGGGGGAGGGGGGGCAGGGGGAGGGAACGAGAGAAAGGAGAAGGTGGAAGCAGAGTGTCTTTTTTTTCCCCTTATAAAAAAGGAAAGGAGCAGCAGCTTGTAACTTGTCACCAGCTCAGCCAGTGATTCACAAGGGATTTTTTTGTACAAGATACTGCTACAAAGGTACTACAGTATAGAGTAGGTTAGTTTTGTGTGTATCAGGATGTATTAATGAGATGGACACAGTTTGTGTATCAGGATGGATTAATGAGATGGACACAGTTTTTTTTTCCTTTGTAGAGAAGAAAAGCATCGCAGTTTGTAACTTGTCACCACCGCAGCCAGTGATGGACATGGGAATTTTGTATACATGGTACATGTTAATACTGAGGTACTACATACCAGTGCCTATTCACTCGAATAAAACGAACTGTAATTGTCTCTGCATCTGGACTGAAAGTTTGATGAAATACGGATATAACGACCGCAATTATATTCCCGGGAAGACGGTGGGTTACTTAAACTTACTTTTAATTGTATCAGGATTTGAGCGATGAGGTGGCCTGCAATTTGAATGCTAAGGAAAGAGATGTTGGATGCAGATTTTGCTTCTTTTCCTCTCATTGTATTTCTTCCTTGGGCACTATGCTTAACAGCAGCTTTTTTTTTAATTACTATTTGTAATAATGGAAGCCCTCTCCCAAGGCCTCTATCCCGGCGGCAGTAAGAGAACTGCCAGGATTGAGGCTTTGGCTGTTGGGCTGCTCCATCTATTGGTGGGGAGCGGCACCTGCTGGAAACTGGGTCCAGCATCCCTGTGGATACATCAATCAGGTACAATTTTGGGTATGTAGCCCTTGGTGTTTCTAGTCTGAGGCACCCTCAATCCCATGGAGCTGTTAATGGACCCTCCTTTCCCTTTCTGAGGTGCCTAATCATCTGGCACAGCCCTTCGGCAGCCCCCTGTGTCACTGTCAGCCGCAGCGGGGGGCACCTGTGTGTGATGATCTTAAACCCTTCTCTGATACAGGCCCTGTGACACATGGCATGAGTTTGGAGGTGAGAGGGCCAGTCGCTTTGGTTGTGTGGAGTGAGCACAAAGAACAGCGATGCATTTACTATGGATCTGGTCCCGTCTGCTCCCCTTGCATGTCACCAGTTTGGCTCCTGCTCGGTATCTGCATCGTGCCCCCCGACCCCGACCCCGACCCCGTCTCAGGGGGGGGTACGTGGGGGAGAGTGGTAGTGGTGAGTGGGGAGCAGGGGTGGGAGGCAGTGGATCAGTGGGAAAGGGGGGGGGAGAGGTCAGAGATGGGGAGGGGTGTGCGGGGAGTTGGGTGGGCGGCAGTGGAGACAGAGGTGGTGGCGATTGAGGCAGTGGATGGGTGGCAGGCAGTGGCGACGATGGAGACGGGGGGGCACGGAGTGGGGAGGGGAGGGGTGGATTGCAGGGAGAGGTTGTTGTGGGGGGAGCCGTTCTGACTTCCTCTAGCAACCCCTTGGTTTGACCCGGTAGAGATGTGTAAAAGTTGTGTGAAGGCCTGAGCCGCCACTGTGTTTCTCGGGTTCCCCAATTCTTCCAGACTAGGACTCCGTCCTCCTTCAGATCCGCCATCTTGCAGTTCGGGTCAAGCCAGATTTCTTTGAAGGCTTCAGTGGGTTCGGGTCAAGCCAGATTTCTTTGAAGGTTTCAGTGATTTGTTCTCTCTGCAGTTGCTCTGGAGTCGTGGCCAGGTCCGCTTTAAGCTTCGTGCTGGCCTTTGTTATGTTTACTCTCATGACTTCCAGTATCTCTTCCTTGGCTTAAATCAGGCCAAAGGTTTGTTCTTTGTATTCTGACGAGTACCTCATCCTCCATATGGCCATGAGGACAGCCAGTCCAGTGTGCTTGAATACATTGTGTTGGAAGCACGACCACGACCACGAGGCTTTTTTGTAGTTGCCTAGTAAGATGAGCCCCGCATCCCAGTGGAAGGGGGTGTTTGCAAGCCTGGTCCAAAGCGTATCCCACCATCTCCATACATGGATGGCCGTCAGACATGCTAGCAAATTTTCGACGCCGCGTCGAGTGTCTGCAGTAGGAGCAGATCGGGGACAGGATTCCTGCTTGTTCTAGACTGGACCTGGAAGTTATCCAATCTGGGGTTGGGAGGCAGCGGGCAAGATTTGCCACTGGAGGGCGCGATGTGAGGTAGGCATATTACGTGCTCATATGTGAACCACAGGATGTCTGAAAGGTCTTCCGACGGTACCGAGGAGTCCCGTTTCCACCGATTCTGGACAACCGGGTCGATGATTGGGCTTGGTGTGCCTGTTTGTAGCCTCCTTTGACTGTGCATTGCCAGACCAGGTGGGTTTGAGGCCTGGCCACTCCCACTCGTCCAGGTCAAAAGGAAGCACGAAGATAGGAGAGGACATTTCGTACCCAAAATAACCCATGTCTTCGTCTCGCACCACCCTAATTCTCGTCAGGGAATCGTCAGGGTGTTGGCAGTCCAGTTCCTGGCACTTTTTTAGATGGGTCCATCAAGCACCAATAAATCCGGTTCGTACCATTGGACATGAGCCCTGTTGCCCACCTTCTTGTGCATGGGAATGGGGTTGGGATCATTTGTTTTTACCCGATCCCTCTCTCTTATGTTGGGGCCTTGTTTTAGCACCGCCACCCATTCGAGCGGGACCGGTTCTTGGATTTGCAGGAGTTTTTTTCTGCCAGATTTCGAATTCCTTGAGCCACGGTCCGAGTCGTTGTGTGGTGGCCCATATGCTGTTTTCTATGTCTCACAGGTCAGTGTGAACACGCCTCTCTCCGCCCATACCCTCCAGGCCGACAGGGCGAGTGGTCGACCCGTCTTGTCCCAGATCGGCAGGTTTTCGAAGATTGGTTGCCGTCATATTTCATGCCATCGAGTGGGGGCATGCTTCTTTGTTGGGCCCACCCCCCTCCAAAGGTGTATGATATTGGTCCATGTGTTTGAGGTCCCATCTCACGTTGTTTCTAGTTGTCTCTCTTGTGTTTGGGGGGCACTGGAATTGTCCAAGCCGCGTTCGTCAGCCACGTTAGCGGGTGGATTGGTTTGTCAATCCGGGAAAGGGGGGCGAGGTGGGATAGTTGGACGTACACCAGTGGGAGTTATGCCACATCGTTGGGGAGCAGGAGTCTGATGATCACCTTGAAAATAAGTGCTCTTATCTCATCCCCCAAGTCTCGAATGCCCCAACCCTCCCTTTTCTTTTGGTTGAGTGATGTACTTCCAAGCCACCCTCTTTATGCACTTTGCTTGGTCGTGGTCCTTTTTCCATAAATAGGCCGCAGCGGCTGTTCCTAATTGAGCCAGCTGCTTCTTTGGGATTTCCCAAAACGCAGTTTTATACCACTAGATTGAGGCCAGGATTGCGTTGTTGGTTGCCAGCGCCCTGCCAATCGGCGAGGTATGTTTTCCGAGTCCCATCTCTACTGATGTTTGTTCATGGTACTTCAGGGGACCGAGCGCAGTTAGTTTAATCCCAAGGACCGATATTCCGTTTTAAGAGGGGGGGTCACCCTGCGGGCTCAGCCACCAGCCTTGTGTTCTAGTTCCCCTGTTCACATTCATATCTGCTGTCACCACGAAGGTTTGGATAGTGTCTGTTAATGCATGTAGATATGACTGGGTGGCCTTTATTAGGACAGCAAGATCATCAGCAAATAGAGATGTGACCGGCGTGAGGTTGAGAGAAATTTCACGGACGTCTACCCTTTTTATCTTCGGGTTAGCACAAACTCATCGCTGCGAGGCTTTCATCACTAGTACGAAGAGGAGGGGGCTATGGGGTCCCCTTGTGTAGCCGGTCATTCACCAGGGTATTGGTAGCTGCTGATCTGTGCATTATGGACACCCACAATCTGAACCCATCCCCAAAATTCATTTCCGCCAAGCATCAGTCCAAAAAATTGCATTCGACGACATGGCTCCAAGTCTATGAACAACACCTCCCCCTCCCTCTTGTTCCATCTGACGTACTTCGCATTCGATGTTTTCGTTCACCATAAAGGCGTCTGCTGGACGAAATTCCACAGCTCGTATCACCCTTTTCCATTGAGGCTCCCACGCAAAACGATTGCAGCGAAGAATTGACTTTCAACGTAACACTTCTTTGACGGGTAAGTTAGAAAGAATCGAATATGATCCAATCGTTCACCAGCAGCATGTTGTCTTGGATGTTCCTTTGGGGCATGAACCCCATCCGGTCTTGAAATAGATTGTTCATGAACGGTAATAGCTTGTTGGTGAGGACCTTTGCAACCATCTTATATGGGAGGGGAAGGAGCATGATTGGTCTGTAATTGTGGACATGATATGTCTTGTCCCCTTTTTTGTAGAGTGTGGTTACCTTTCCTCCAGGATGGCCTGTATGTATTCCACTATGCTTGATCTGAAGATATCCCCAGTGGTGTAGCCAAAATTCCTTTGCGAAGGAGTCCGACCCGAGTGTCTTCTCATCCCCCATCCCTCTGTGGGCTTCATATATTTCGTCAGCCATAAGGGGTGCGTCAAGGTGTTGCCTCTGGGTTGATGACAGCATCATGGAAAACTGGTGCAGCATCTTCTCACGTGTCGCGGTTAGCTGCTGGCCCCCCCTTTGCACAGTTTCGTAAGTCCATAGATGGAGCCTTCCTTTTGTGGTCTGCATAGTCCACTATGGTGTGCGCATTGGCCGCTTCCCGCAGAAAGGGGTCGACGGGATGTCTGAGGGAAAACACCATGGCATGTCTCACCCTTGCTTTTGCCTTCCTGAAAAAGAACTTTGCCATTGTCCCATCCATCCACTTAGTTTTACCCAAGCTTCATCCTGGCCATGGTTAGAACACCCAGGTTCGGGCCCATAGACAGTGACAATAGCCCTAAAAAGACTTGCCTTGCTTCCGTATACGTGCCTGCACCCTCCACACCTCTGCTTGGCTGTCCAAAATACATTTGGAGGTGGTCCCTCGTGGGCTGCAACGTCTTGAGGTGTCCTCATCTAGGGGGCCAGTTTGTAATTTTTTGCCTCACTCCTCTAGATTTTTCAATAGACTCTAGAGCCTCGCCTTGTGCTCCCTGGCATAATTTACACAAGAATTTTTTAACACGGTCCCTTACTTTTCCAATGTCTGTATCAAACCAAAAAAAACAAACAAACAAACAAACAAACAAACAAACAATAGACGGTGGAGTAGGACGCCTGGCGTTGCACCGACCAGGATTCCCAGACCCCCCTGACCAATAGTTTTTCAGGGATGGAAGTCTCAGCAGCGAGGCACTTGTCACCAGCTCAGCCAGTGATTCTCATGGGAACTTCGTACATGCTAGTACTACAGAGTTAATCCAATCTCCATGCACTCAGAGGTTCTACATTCCTCCCCCAAACATAACGCAGGCTAATGAATGTATACAAGCTATATTCTGGTCCGGTGCAGTAAAAAATGAGGGTGCATTATGTTCCGGGGAAGACGTGGTACAATCTCCATGGAGACAAAGATACTAGTACAATCCCCATGGAGTCCATCGAGTCCAAGTCCATTTTGAACTCCCACTGTGCACAATGATCCTACTCAGAGAGGCAATGGGTAAAGAGTGGAGAGTCCACGACAATCTTATGGACTCCACCCTTTTTTTAATTATCGGTGCAACGGGGGCGGGGGGAGGAGGAAGGGGCACAATATATTAATATTACTAATTCATTTGTGTCATCCATATGCAGGGATCATGCTAATCCTCTCTGTGTATAGTTCCAGTTCTAATGGATTGTTCTGAAGATAATTTTCTATTTTTTCCTGCTATGATTTACGAGATTTTCCGGACTCCGGTGGCACTTTTATTATATTTTACAGTTTTTACAATAGTTAAGAATTGTCATCCAGTCGATTGACTTGTTTTAATATGAATTGAATTCGTTTCAAAAGGGGAAAAAACAAAAAAAGTCATCCCAAAACACTTATCCTTATCGTCGGGACTCTGGTGTTGCCCCAAGAGGATCCGATTACTCTTTTGCGGCCTGCAATTTGTTGCAGGTATCCTCATCTAGGGGGCCACCAAGGCATTCCGTGCATCGGGACTCTGCGTTGCCCCCACAGGATCCGATTACTCCTTACGCCCAACAAGGAGCCATGCACATGCAGACGCAAGATCATCCCACAAAAATGCAAAAGCGGAAACTACGGTGCAGTCAAAGGTTTTGAGTTTGAAAATGCACTTGCCGCAAATAGGGTAGGCTAGCGGTGAATGTATACAACCTAGGTTTAGGGTCCGGTAGGGTCACATGGGGGGGTGTTGTTTTCGCAGGATTGACTGAAGTGCATTTTTTCAAACTATTTTCGAAATCACACCAAGTTACCCCAAAACCATAGACATAGATCCAAAAACAAAAAACAAAAAACAAAAACAAAAAGCATAGAAAGATATATTTTCATCAGAAAAGAGTTGGTGTGTATATTATATCATGTCCACCCTGGCACTCGTGCCCCCAAGCATGACCAAGAAGGGAAACAACAGGCAGGCGTACTATTGTACTTGTATTTGAACATGCGCTCCGCCCGCCCGAATGAAAAACAGAAAGGGAAAAAAAAAAAAAAAAAACACAAGCACACGGAGAAAACTAACGACGCCCCCCCCCCCAAAAAAAACGATGCACTAGATGCCTTGCTGGCCTTAGGGACACAACGCTACACAGCAGCTACCCACATCATCGCAAATTGGCCCTGCACCATTGGCTGCTTATTTCCAGCCAACTTGTTATTTTATACCCACCCCTTTCCAATTGTTTGTTTGCCATTTATCGGGAAGAAAACGCTCGGACAAACTGAAGGTCTACATCTCAGCGACAGATAGCTTTCTTCTTGTCAATTGGCAGGGCAATCATACCACAGAAGCGGCAATGACTTTTCCTTGAGATCTCTTTTCAAACCACAAGTACACCCGCACCTGATCTAAACGAACCTGAATTTCACTGCACATTGAGTTTTGCCTAGCCTAGGACCCACTGTATTTTCCTTTCTGGTACTCACGGCAGCTACATCCATAAAAGAACAAGGTTAAAAAAAAAAAACAAGACGCTTCCCTAACCTCATGATAGCCATGAGAAAAACAAAAAAAATAAAAACAAAAAACACTCCCTCACATTGTGATCGTAGTCCGATACAGGACGCTACAGTAGTATTGTGAGTATGCGGTGAGCGAGGCAGTTGCTTGCCCCGCACTTAATACACCCTGCCTCGCTGGCAGGGCGCCAAAAGAAAACATGGGAGAGGGAAAA
The DNA here is from genome assembly GCA_003427395.1 of Chara braunii. Taxonomy (NCBI): domain Eukaryota; kingdom Viridiplantae; phylum Streptophyta; class Charophyceae; order Charales; family Characeae; genus Chara; species Chara braunii. Next base: position 388,544 of record BFEA01000678.1, on the reverse strand, counting down.
AAAAAAAANAAAAAAAAAAAAAAAAAAAAAAAAAAAAAAAAACGCAACCACGTCCCACAGCTAGTGGCCCGATACATTCCTTAAAGCACCAGTGTATATAGCACATATCGGCCCCAAACTTTTTTCGGATGAGGTCATTTTCCCGAATGGGACTACAGCTTGTCCCAAACTTTTTTGTCCTTTTTTTCCGCCCCTGGCACCGACCCCAAACTTTTCGGGCGAGGTCAATTTCCCAAATGGGACTACAGCTTCGAAAGGTTGTGGCAGTTTACAGCGCCGGTTTGCCAACAGCTGAACGAGGCTCTTTCGGGTGTGTACACAGTTAAGAGCATACGAACCTTGGGCCTGGGCTGGTAGTTTCATGTGCAGGCCACAATGAATCGGACCCCACTTGGAGGCTGTACAAATAGGCTTGGCTGAACTGGTGGTTTACGAAGTGGCTATGCTCGAAGTTTCTTGAAAGCTGCGACAACAGCGTAAGTAGTGGTGCTTTAAGCCACCAGTACTTGCTTGGCCCACCTATCGACCGCAGGAAAAAATAGAGTAGAAATGTTTCTACTCGGATGAATTCGGGCGCTCCTGTAGTGGCCCGTACGTTTCCTAGAATTGTGGCTTGTTAGCGGGCACGACTTTAGGAAGTACTGGTGATTTAAACCACCGTTCTACCCGACACCAAACAGTCACATTCCGAAGAGTTCCAAAGAGTTCGGAGCAGGCCTTTAGGGGGGGCGCCTACCGGCGGGCGCAGGCGGATCCTGTCCTGCAATTCTCACGCCCCAACTTTGGCAATTTTTCGCGCTCAGAAAATTTTTGAGATCCTGTAGATTACGTCCTGGTCTGGTCTTTCCACCAAAAATATCAGAAAAATGAAAGAAAAACAATCTCGGCCATGACATAAATGCCGCACCAATTCGCCACATTTTCCATTTTTTCCCTCTACAACTTGTGGGCCAACAGGAAAAAGTACCCCAATTTCAGCGATTTTCACACTCAGAAGAATATGTAAGAACTCTGCAACTAGGACGGTCTGTCGATTTGGTTGTGATCTTTGCATGAAAAATATTGTACAAATTTTGTAAAAAAAATTGTTTCAACCACGAAATAGGTCCTGGCGTCAATTCATCGCATTTCCCATCGTCGCCACTGTGCCGGTTCTCCACACTACCGTACTATCCCCCAAAGTTCCAACATACCCGTCCCGTGAAGTTCCAACATCAGGCAGGTAGAGTGGTGGTCTAAAAAGTTCGTACAAGAACATACATTACCTCCGCAGCAGTTACGGCACATGACCGACAGTGGAAGAGACAAAGCCATAGAGAGGATGAAGCACCTTATAGAATGCGAAGGTAACATATGCTACCGGTCCCCCGCAGCGCAAGAGATGCACTCAAACGGTACAGAGCCCAGGACACTTTTGACTGCTGTCTGCTCTTCAGTTCACTTGCTACGTTCTAGCTACACCTAGGCCTCTTCCAATCAAACACATTGTGTACGCCCCCTGCACCAACTAGGACTTAGAAGCAGGCACCTATCACGACCGTCGGCAATTGCCAGCACTCAGTGATTTACAGCCGTACTTGGCACAATTTTCAGTACAGAGACAGGTACAATTCATGGGCGTTCTACTCGGCTGAAGACGACAACAGATTTCCACGCCATGAGGCCTGCACCTAGCCCCTCTGATAGCGATGATAGTCATAACAAGCCATTTTCATAGAGGCCCGACATCATCTGACACGGACCCACACACACTGCGTCCTTCCTAGTATGCCTAATGCACAGCTTGCGCTTCATCGCATGGCGAATCTCTCAGTCTGTGTAGCCAGTTGGGAACAGGTTTCTGGCCTACACCACAGTGCCAACGCGTTTCATTGACATGACGGACGAGGTGCAATGGTGCAATCAATCCTGCCTCGCAAGAACGAAAAAAAGAGAGACTAAACTATAACTTAAATATTGATGCAACAGTTGAGCGTTTGGGCCCTGTCTACAACGACAGCATCTCAGACTGCCATCACATGCAACACTTGAGAGCCTTCAACCGCCAGTCCAAACACACCACCCTTCATCCAGAGCCTGCAGTCGAGCACAGGCCATACTTCCCATAGCGGTCCGACGACAGATGGTTGGCGGTTTAGTTAAAAAAGCGGTTGGCGGTTTAGCGAATAGAGCGGTTGGCAGTTTCACAAAAAGAGCGGTTGGCGGTTTTGCTATAATAGTGTGCTCATCTTCCAGATGAGCCTCGCAATCCCAACAAGTAACTACGATTCCACTGCCAAGACCAGAGTGCCCCTCCCCCATTCGTTTGCTGGCACAATGAAGATCATCGACCAGGATCCCCCAAGCACACCACCATACATAGCACTTTCATGAAGCAGTCCCACATGTGACTTCAGATATTGTGCTTACAAGAAAGATACTCTACCCTGACCAACTCTGCAATTCCAGTATTAACTCTTGGTTAAATGTCACACATGATGGGAATACTTCAATACTTCCTATTTCGATTTTCTTTTTTGTTAGTAATAATAAATAAAGCGCTTCCAGACAGTAGCAGCAACAATAGAATGTCCTCTCAAGCTTAACATATTCATACATTATTTAGTCTTATTATTATTAGGAAAAAAAATATAGAACCGTTATCACCTCCCTTTTTCACAACCATCAAACCGTTTTTCCCCTAATTCTCGAGCTAGGTATCAGGGCCCGCATATGACCGGATTTTTTAGGGTACCGATGGTCCAGGTCAACCATCCTAACGCAGGTCGAAACCATTCTTCTCTTGGCAGACGAATACAGAAAAACATGCTCGGGGATTTTTTTTTTCCCAACATCGAACCGTTTCCGCACCTCGCCTTAAGACCTGGTTTCGCCCGCGGATCATACAGACCGTCAAAATCCAGCCACACGCAGAGACCTGCCTGGAACCTTTTCCGAGAGCAGCATCAACCAGACCTGCAGATGCTCCAGCCGGACTTTTCCGGCCCTTGATATCCGGCCAGTGGTCCCCACCCTCACAACCTACCTACCTCGCGAGCGGGGATCTAACAAGTTGCTATTGGTCCAGGCTGCTGTCAAGGTACCCTTACAAATTTGGATGCCCTGAGGAGCAAGTCATCTTGTAGACAAAAGATTGTACACACCAGCCTGCAAGAGGACAATTAACAGCGAAGCAGCCAGAGGAGGGAGAACAAGGCAAAGATAAGGCCAGCATTGGCAGGTGAAAAGGGGCTCAAAACACAATTGGGACTTCAGAATACAATTGAGCGTTGTGTATTTTAAATCAAACATGTGTTCCCTGAAGAACTACCGTCTTCACCCGAATAGAACGCCCCCGAGTATTGCCGTATCTGGGCCAAATACAGCTATAATGATCGGGCGTTCTATTCAGGTGAAGACGGTAGTTGAAATAAACAGCGCAAGTAATCATGGCTAACAATATGCTCAGACAGCGGACAGCAAAAAGGCAACCGACAACAAAACACAGGATTCGCTGATAGGTCAACCGACACATTCACAGCAAACTGCCCACGCAGGATGTCACACATAACTTGGTGGATGATATCATTGCGGAAGTGTGTGATGAGATTCGCTTGCTTGTCCAGAAAAGCCAAGCATTTATCACAGGACTCCACACCAGCGAAATCCATCATCACATTGAATCACCAATTCAATGCCCACCCTCAAGCAATCCAGATATCCTCTCTCTCTCTCTCTCTCTCTCGCTCTCTCAATCCTCGTGTGTATAGCGAACAGCTGCATTCGCGCAAAAATAGTTAACTGCAGAAGTGTGAACTGAGGTCACATTAAACATGGGCAGGAGACTTGTATTTATAGCAAAATCCCAGAGAGCGCTTGATCACAGATACTCTCAGTCACAGAAAGAAGAGACGACAAACTACTGAAGCATACAGAATGGCGCAAGTTTCAGAAAACGTCCGGGCAGAAACAAGGATCACTCACTACTACTCCAGCTTCGCGACACAGACCTTTTCCTCTTTTGACGGCTTCCATTTCTCTTCCTTGTCGGACTTTTTGACGGACTCCTCCTTGCCCTTTCCCGCTCTACCCCCCTGTCCTTGTCCACTGCACCACTGTTCTGCTCCACAGACGGAGACGCAGACCTAGACCTGTTTCTTTTGTGCCTCTTCCTCCTATGTTTTTTCTTACGTTCACCATCATCCGACCCTTCCTCGTCTGCAGCATCCCCTTTCCGGTGTTTTTTCCTCCTCCGCTTCTCACGATGCTTTTCCCTCTTCACATCTTCTTCAGCAAGGTCGTCTGCATCATCTTCCTTGCTCACCAATTCATCTTTCTCATCTTTGCATCTTTTTCCCATCGTTCTATCCACCGCTCCAGAATCCTCTGATCGTCTCCGCCTTTCATCCCGCGTCTTCTCCACTGAAAAGTCATCCCTGCCATCTTCGTGTTCCGATCGGTCGCCGAGTTTGTCGAATGCCACCCCCTCTTCCTCCTCAACCATCCTCTTCAAGTTCTCGAGCTCTCGTTTTGCCCGCTCCTTCTCATTCTCTTCCACCCTTCTCCTCAGTTCTGCTTCTATCTTGTCACGCTCTTTCTCTTCCTCCTCTGTGATTGGGTCAGTCCCCACCTCATCCACTTCTTCCCTCGAAGGCAGGGCTGGCATACTCTCCTCGGTGTCTATCTTTGCCGAGCCATTGTGCATGTCTCCTTTACCTACACTCTTTGAAACCTCATCATCATCATCATCATTATCATCATCATCGACATCAGATTTCTTCTTCCTACCAAGTGACACTGACAACGAGGGTACAGGGGACAGCGATACCTCTTTCCGCTCAGTCTCTCGCTCGGATTGTGCAGGGCTCCTGCTCTCACTGCGTTCCACGCTTTGCCTCTGCCGTGGTTCGGGTCGAGATGGATTGGACCGCTTGTCAATGATCTCCTCGCGCCTTCTTCGCGGACTGACACTTTGCCTAGAATTGTGACGTGGCCAAGGAGATCTGGACCTCGACCGTCGGTGATCAATGGCACGTTCTCGATCTCGTTCTCGTTCTCGATCTCGGCTTCGACTCCTACTTCGTCGACCCTTGAAGTGATACTCCCGCTCCCAGTCCCTACCACTGCTATAGTATCTCGATCGGTCGTATTCTCTCCCTCTATGCATGTAATGTTCCCGCTCCCTGTCCCTCTCTCTCCTCCAGTCCCATTCCCTGTCCCTGCTTCTACTCCTTGGAAACCACACATCCCTCGTCCTTGACCGTCCAGATCCGCCTCGATAGTATCTCTCTCTTTCTCGATACCTCTCCCGCATTCTGATGGGGGATGGTGTCCGATAAGCCCTTCTCCTTCCTCCTCTTGGCGAGCGAGAGCGCGACTTCGACCGTGATCGTGACCGTGCAGGCGATCTCGATCGTGATTTCGTCCGTGACCGAGACCTCGATTTGCGAGACCGAGTTGGAGAGGACGAAGCTGACCCAGGCTTACTGCTCAGAAGCGCAGCCATTCATGAGCACCAGCCACACCCCCAAGTCAGTAAAACATCATCCCGCCGACAAACGCACCAAATAAGGTTGATGGCCTTCAAGCGGGGCGGGTGGGGGATGGGGTTTTGTAACCTCCATGCTCACCACAATGCAATTTGTCCTTCTGCGACGCCTCATCCAAATCCATGAGGGCACATTCCCAGCAAAACTTATTTTTTGCAAACCCCAACACAAAACACCTGATCGAGTCCAATGGATTCCCAAAAAAATTGCAAACTGGCACAGACACAGCAAGAACCACTGATTTACCAGCAGCACAAAACATGACACGCACACGCATCTCTCCTGACCCCCACTAACAAAACAGCAGTCAGCCAACCAACAGGCCTAGCTGAGTTAGCACACCCCTGAACTGTTGAAATACAGACTCAAGCTCGAATCCAGATACCTTCAGATGAAGAGAGGAAGAGAATAAGATCACTGTGAATTGCCTGGGGCCTGTCAGTTCAATAACGACATCTAAAGGTCGTCGCCCCTTTCAAAAAAAAAACAAAAAAACACAAGCGGTCAGAGGCATTATTATTGTTATTAACTGTTGTTGTTGTTATTATTGTTATTATTTGCACCACACCGTCATCCTTTGCCCTCATGATCATCAGCAGCAGCATCACCGCGGTAATCAACATCACCACTCTGGCACTTGTCGATATCTAGCCGTGCCACACTCATCGTCATTGCCAGTAATCATTACCTTCAATCAAGACACAAGGGGAGTTGCTGGGAACAACATCAGCACAAAACAAGCAAATCTTCCTCCTCCTTTTTCGCCCTCCGTTCCCTTCAATCATGCCACAAGAGGAGTTGCAGGGAACAACATCAGCACAAAACAAGCAAATCTTCTTTTTCCCCTCCATTCCCTTCAATCATGCCACAAGAGGATTTGCTGGGAACAACATCAGCGCAAAACAAGCAAATCTGCCTTCTCTTTTTTACCACTCCTTTCCTTCCTAATTCCTTTTTCTTCTTTTTTGTTCTTGTGCGAACTGCCCCCGAATTTTATCCTTGGGGTCAGAGGCAGTAGCACAGCAAGCTCCACATGTCAGAATAAACGTGGACCCCTCCAATCGCCCTTAATCCAGACAGATGTCCGCCATCCCAGACGACTCCGGTTTGGACAACGGACCGCGCATCCGGGCCAGATGTTCGGGTTCCGGACAACGAAACAGATGTGCAGCCCAGGTGTCCAGGGGTCCCAGACATCTGATAGCCTAGCCTTTTTTGGATCTTCCTTTTCCCACATACTCTTGGCTTCCCACGCACACCTCCACACTCTTGGCTTCCCACGCACACCTCCACACTCTTGGCTTCCCTCGCACACCTCCACACTACCTTTCCCAGATTATCCTGGACTTCCACAAAGAAAACGGCACTACCGAGCACCTTTCACGTAAAGTAAGACAGCATAGACCAAGCCAGTACACATAAATGAAGAGCAACGCGTCGTTCCGTTGGAAAACTCTTACCTGTTTTCAGCCTTCATTTCAGATTTTGCCTTTGCTGCCGCCTCCTTTTCCTCCTTCGCATCGTCCAGTCCTTTCAACCGCTTGCTGATTTCTGCCGCCCGAGCAGCTGCCATTTCAGCTGCCGTTTTCACATTGGCTGCTCGAGCTGCGGCCATCTGCTGCTGCTGAGCTGCCTGCATTGCAAGTGCATGCTGAAACTGGATCTGTTGCAGCTGCACAGCTTGCTGCATCATCGCCGGCAGACTCTGCGGAGTCGCTGGAGACTGCTTTACCAGCCTGGCATTCTTTGACAGCTCTACTCGGATAGACCGGTCCCCAACCACCATCCCATTCAATCCGAGGGCTGCCTGAGCTTCTTCGTGCTTGGAAAACTCGATAACAGCACCAGACTGATGCGCCTCACCCTCTAGCCTACAATCGATGACTCTTCCACAGAAGCTGAACAGCTGCCGTACCTGCTCCATTGTCAGCACAGGACTCAAGTTTGCAACATGCACTGTTTGCGTCATCTCGTCTTCTGTACCACGACGACTTCCTGTCAACATGCCAACAATCAATCCCTTTTGCCGAAGCACACCGACACAAATCATAGACCCAGCCCCAGCCCAAACAATCATTCATTAAGCCCTCTACCCTTCCCGCCTGCCAGCCTTTTGTGTGGAGGCATCATTTTCATCATCCACATCCAGAAACATGCCACTTGTCCTACGGCCACGTCAAGCACCAAACAAACCCGCCGCCCAACCACCTCCCCATCCTCTCTACCCTGCACATTAAACCATGAAATTCCAGGTCCATCACATCAAATATCTTTTTAATCACCTGAGAGGTTTTGTCTCCTGATCGATCCCACAGGAGAAACGATAAAACTGTCAGACGGTCGCAAACCACCACCATCTTCCCGCAAAAATATGAACACCCAAAATAAGTCGTGAGCCATAGCGATAAATAAAATAAATTCCTGCCTTCCACAATTCAAACCAAGGAGGAAGGGGCAAGAGGCAGAAATCAAGAAATATAATAGATCGAATAGTGTGCAAAACCAACATCGCAGCCAGCAACACGGACACAAACGCGGCAAGTAACCGAGCTAGCAAACACACAGGAACAGGAATGACACTAGGGGAACATAAGCAGCCATAAGTGCATTTTTACACAGCTGATTCGAGAACAGAGAGTCAGACAGTCGAGCACCAAGTTTAGACATAAGATCGGGTCCACATGGAAGTCGGGGGGGGGGGGGG
>BFEA01000678.1:365727-379617 GCA_003427395.1 Chara braunii | reverse complement strand
CGCGCCCCACCCCCCCGCATTTGCCCCAAAACATTGACATTTGCAATAAGCGGATGCCTGCCATACTGAATTCTGCGCTTAGAAATTCTTTCTCAATTGATTTATCCATATTGCTCGCATCTCACTCACGGACACGACAGCTTCCACAACATCTGCACTGCTGTGTTCAGACAAGCATGCTAACAATCGATGCAAAAGGCAGACAGTGAGCTATGTAGCCACAATTACCACCTAACGGCAGGCATTCCAACTACTATTTGCCATAAGCCTGCCTCCTCCATCAATTGTTGAAACCAAAACCCATAGAAAGAAGACCACGTAAAATCAGTACATACAGCTTTTTAAGCTGCCAATGAATGTCCTTGCTTCACCTCGTCCCCAAACACAGTCGTTTTCAGCAAATAACAAATGCCCAGCCAGTTTAAAAACCAAGACCGATGACAGGCTCTTTACAGAGCACAGTCACTCTTGCATGGCTATAAATCGTGGAAAACAACCATCATACTAATCACAGCACGCCTTCATCCATCACCTTGACTCCATGACTCACAAAATCGTAAACGTGAATCGTAAATCGGTGCGGTCATTGCAGTGTACAAACTATGTCCTTATCCATTCCAACACGCCAGGCGATCACCTCACGAAGACGAGTGGTTCTCCAAATGCGCAATTACCTACGCATGACAGCCCACCATCTTCACTGAGAGAGATAGGTCTTGCTCCGGAAGGAGAGTCCAGAACAAACTCAGGAAGGCTTGCCAGTCGACTTGTTAGCCTGGCTCAGAGAGCAAATGCCAACGATCCGCATCTAAGGGGATATAACATTTTGCTCACTCCTGATGCAAGACCCACACCCATTTGTTCGTTTCCCACCCTGGAATGCTCTCCATTACTCCTCTCCCTCCCGTCCCCCTCTACACACTAACTAATATGCCAGTCAGATTACCCCCCCCCCCCCTTTTTCAACTCCACCACCCATCCCTCTTCCCGCAATCCGCCCGCACCCCCACCCCTTTCAGCTCCACCATCCATTCCTCCCCCCACAATCCGCCCCCCCCCCCCCCCCCCCCCCTCTCCAACCCCCTGCCATTCACTGGACACTGTATTTCCCATGACTGAACAGGCTGATAAATTCCAGGAATGACTAGGTGCAGATTACCATAAGATGTGTGTTATCTTGCTGTTGGCATGGACGGCCAATCACAGCTACACTATTGTTTAAGGTTATTCACGCAAAAAAAAAAAAACACAAAGTGGCTGTTGAGGTCTCCGCACCGAAGCTTCACACACGCGACCTGCTGAATCAAGCACACACTCAACCTGGTTCATCGATCAATGTTACTAGTTAGCCAGTTGACTATCGATTTGTTCAGTGATTGTTTTTTGTTGTGCAATAGCGTAGAGATCCACGGGGATCTCAGAAAACCAGCGATCTCTATTGAAAAAGATGCTAGTCAATCTCGCCGCGATAAGCTGTGTGCTATCGTCCATAAGAGACAGTGTTTACTCTGCAGCCACATATTTCCTGTGCAGTTTATAAGTGCGTAAGGATTCATGTCCATTGCCCACGTTCTTACGAAGGGCTGCCATCTGTCCAGGGTATGTTTCCAGTTTCAGGCAAAGAGTGATACCTAAACTTATCCCGACCCTCATTATCATTACGCAACTTCCGCACCACTACCGGCATCCTGTCGGACAAGCCAGTCTCTTGCATGACAGAGACCACCACCCTTGTCTGCCAATAGATGATCCTCCAACAAAAATTCAAGCCGATTGGGCTCTCGGCGCTGTCCTAAGCAGTCGGCTCAATCCATCAGGAAACTGCCATAAGAGCATATAATACATAATAATATTATATTATACTGCCACTTGGATTTTCCTCGATATACGCGACCACCACTACAGCAAGATGCCATCAACAATGTCCTACTACCCTCTTCCCCCGAACATAACGCACCCTGATAGTGAATGTACACAAACCAAATTCCCGGCCAGGTACATCCAAAATGCGGGTGCACAAAGCACCCGCATTTTTGGATGTACCTGGCCGGGAATTTGGTTTTGCATACATTCACTATCAGGGTGCGTTACGGTAGCACAAGTTCTTTTCGAGTCAGAATAAACTTTGCCTCCCTGGTACGTAAGAAACCACAAAAGGTTGCATAATTCATCGAAGCAACAAGGCTACAGACCACATCCCGCTCAGAGTCTAACCTACCGTCTTCGCCCAAATACAATGTGTGGTCATTATAGCTGTATTTTGACTGAAAGATGCACCAAAAACATACAGCTATAATGAGCTGTACGTTGTATTCGGGGGATGAAGGTACTGACCAACACGTAACAGACCATGTTCGGCAGAGCAGGTCTAGACAAGTCACAGTCACATATAGCCTACCCTCTCTTCTAACGCAACAATCGTACTGCTGATCTGATTAGGGTCATAATGCATGCCGCGCCCAAACGAACTCGATACATTAGCCCATGTGTTTAAAGGAAGACTCGTCGGGGCTAGACGAGGCAGAGACGACATATATTATAGATTGGCAGAGACGACATATATTATAGATTGGCCCACGTACATTCTACCGATCTCTTCCTAGTGCAACAATCCTACTTGAAATCAAGGGTCATAATCAATCCCGCAGACGACACGACAATACCTAGGCTGGGCCATCGCCCGGCCAGCTGGGCCAGGGGGGGATCGCCCAGCAAAACCAGGCGTGTCGAAAAAGAGGGAAGGCTCTCCCCAAAAAAAGAAACTGACTTCAGGCCAGGACTGGGCGCCGCCAGCCATTTTGGTCCTTAATCATTCTGCGCTGCTGTGAGCAACACCGCGGACGTTGTGGTGGTATCCGAATTTCATCCCACATGGAGTGGCAGCTTTATTGATTGTGGTAGGTGGTCACCTGCTTTCCGTTCAACCACTTCTGGACCACGGACTGACACCGCCGATTGAACACACACTTCTGGACCATGGACACTCCCCCTCGTTCCAACGAGACATGCAAATTCCGTCCCACACGGAATGGCAGCTTTATCGATTGTGGTAGACGGTCTACGGAATGGCAGCTTTATCAATTGTCGTAGACGGTCTCCTGATTTCCTGTTTCGAAAACGTAAATGCGGTGCAACTTGCCGACCGGCAACCATATCACCCAACAACCAAAACGATTGCATATCACCCAACAACCAAAACGATTGCCTACAAAACTGCCGCATCCTGCGAACAAAAACGCCGCCTCCTGTGCAAGCCGGACGTTGTGCGATATGGAAAAATCCCAACCTTTACTAAAGGTGCACACCACGTATTCTATTCTTTTCTGCAGATACAGCTCCTCTTTTTGTTTGTATAGGTCTCATAAATACACCCATAATGAAATTCTCTGTAAACTGGTGGAACACTTTGCATCAACCTTCTAGAATTCGCCAATTTCGGTAATTCTAATATTCGCCAATTTGGTGGAACACTTTGCATCAACCTTCTAGTGTTCGCCAATTCTAGTATTCACCAATGCATCTTTCTATGCTGTAACTAGAGCTCAAGTACTCAAGATCGCGGGAAGGGATCTGGGTAAACGTTTAAGTGCGAAACCAGTGAGAGAAAATTCGGCTTGGAATCACTGACCAAACTGTAGAAGATTGGGAAAAATCAGTGAGTGGAAAAGGCACTCCCAGGCAACCGTCAGGTCGCGGGACCAGCCTCCAACCCAACAACCTTTAACTAACGTCTTCACCCGAATAGAACGCCCGGTCATTATAGCTGTATTTGATGCAACTTTCCGTCCAGATGCAGCAATAAGTACCGGGCAGAGACTCCAGGATCGCACGGAGAAACAGGAGGACAGGATTTGCAAGTGGGCTCGTTAACCGAATATGACAGCCAGGATCAGTTGGCCTGTGCTATCGGATCTTCTTCAAACTCCATTGCAAGATTTTTTTATTTTCTTTTTTCTTTTTTTCTTTTTTTTACGCCCAGGTTGTTGTAGAGGCAGGGTGTCAGCAGGTGCGGGAGTATTCTCCGGGGTTTAGTCACTCTAGGTTTGGAATGACCCACGTGGCTTTCTGGACCACCATTTTTCGTAGACGGAGTCCTATAAAGGCTTGAAGCCGTCGTAAGTCCTATCGCAAACTCTTAGAGAGGAGAAAAAGTATCAGAGCCCTTGGGGTTTCTGTCATATGGGATAGATTGCACAGTCGAAGGGATAGATTACAGGTTCAAAACGGGGTCAATCGGTGGGTTAAGTGGCCAAAAGTATCAAGAGCCCCCCTTGGGTTAAAGAGCATACAATATACATACTTCTGAATTGACAAGATACGAATAGCGTACACTTGAGTGCCCAAAATTTTGGACCCTAGGAATATATTTTAAGTTTATGCACGTTTGTATCTTATCAAAATTTTGGACCCGACAAGTCCCCAGTTCGATTCACTTCTATGTCAAAAGGGGGTCAATCGGAGTATTTATTTTAAAAAAAAAGGACGAACGGGTACCTTAAAAAAAAAAAGAAAAAGGAATCGCATCCACTTGATGTCCACAGGATGATGAAATAGCGGTACAAGTCCCAGCAAAACCAGTTAGGCAGGTACCTACACTACCTGCTGGGCTGCATTCAGAGCAAGCCCGAGAATAATGCTGGGCTGGGGCTTCCATAAAATCTACAAGGGTTGCAAAAGTGAGAGCTTGGGATTCAGAAATAACTTCTCTTATTGTTTGTTGAGGAATTCCCGGCCTCAGTTACTTGAGCATTAATAAAAGCCTGAAAAAAGGCAATTAAAGAGAAAAAAATAAAAAAATAAATAAATAACTTCTCTTATTGCAGCGGTACGTAGACACATCAAGGAGTGACGGCAGACAGAATAACCCTAAACCTTTCTGCGATGCATCTGACAGCTATTACGACCAGATCCACTCGTACAAGATCCTGCTGTGAATATGGCCTAACTAAACCTATCTGACAACTGTCCCATTACTGGACTACCGTCTTCGTCCGAATAGAACGCCCGGTCATCATAGCTATGTATTAGTCCGCGCTGGGTTTGGTCGTAGCCTGGAGGCTGTCTATAGACCTTCTACACACTGTCAGGTTGGTTGATCTTCCTGGCTTCCGCCCTCGTTGGTGACCAGATTCATTGCTACCTTACGTTCAATTCCTGATACAAAACATGGAAGTGGTGCCTTACGGGGCTCGCTGCACTACTCTCGACATGCACAAAAGACACACATGTGGCTCTCGATAACAAATCACTCTCTCGGGGCTTCCGCCCACWTTGGTGACCAGATTCATTGCTACCTTACGTTCAATTCCTGATACAAAACATGGAAGTGGTGCCTTGCGGGGCTCGCTGCACTACTCTCGACATGCACAAAAGACCAAAATCATTGCCGTGCATCTTTCCATATTCTAGCGGAAGATTCACTCTCGTTTTGCACATTTCGACAGTAGTGCAGCGAGGCCCTATATCTCCCCGATCAACATGGCTCCGCAAAGTTTTCAAGATCTTGTGTAGTTATTAAAGATCTATTATTATTTCAAATCACGGCCGCCACTACCGCTACTCTCCAATCACGCTATTTAGCTTCGGCATAAGAAAATATATATTTTTTTTTTTGTCCTTGCTACTCAGCGTTCGATGGTAAGTTACTGGCATCTCTTTTTTTTTTTTTTTTTTTTTAAAAAAATGTTACTAGCATCTCTTGCAGATAGACAGATATAGATGTACTAATAACTTTCGTTGTTCCACTAGAGTTAGGGTCTTAAAAAAAAAAAAAAAAGAGTTAAGGTCTCGCTGCACTACTCTACTTTGCGCAAATTCGGATCGGAAGAGTTATGCATCGCTGCACCAACTCTCCTGTAGAACCCCAATTCCATCTCCTACCGAAACCACTCGACCGATTTCATCCACTTCTAATTTCGTGTAATAATTTGTAATTCTTTGTTCTAATAAAGTAGATAGTTCCGCTCCAGCAAATTTGCTCATAAATTTCATGCTCTTCTCGACCGGGATTACTTTTTTTTTTAATTAGTTCTATCCATCTCCAGGGACCCAAGGACTCGAAAAATTTGGTGTAATAATTTGTAATAATTTGTAATTCTTTGTTCTAATAAAGTAGATAGTTCCGCTCCAGCAAATTTGTTCATAAATTTCATGCTCTTCTCACCCGGGATTACTTTTTTTTTATTAGTTCTGTCCATCTCCAGGGACCCAAGGACTCGAAAAATCAAAATAACGAAATTCTTTCTGACAGCTGTCAGAAACCACAAAGAATTGCACTCTCCGCCGTCGGAGAGTGCCCAGCCTGCAAAATCCGTTACGAGGAGAGAGACCTTGGAAGGAACCACCGGTTTGCTCCCAAATCTGGAGAGTGGTGAACCTTGAGTCCGGGCAGACAAACGGGAACTTTGAGCTCTCGTTTTGTACCCTCGATAGTTGTAGAGTCTTTTTTTTTTTTTAAGTCTGTAGAGTTAGTGCAGCGATGACCCAAAATCCTGCGCACATATTCGCAGACAAACGGGGGACTTTTGAGCTGTCCAACAACTCTCCGCGTACTCTCCGATTTCCCAGAAGAGTGGAGAGTACTGCAACGAGACCCTTTTTCAGGGAAAAAATCAGCCGCTTGCTACACAACTCACCAAATGCAAAACTGACGTGTATCAGTACATTATAACGGGAAGATACAGACGCATTTTTCAGATCTGGCGACTGGTTGTAGCGAGAGCCCAAGTCTAATCAGTGCAGCACTGACTTAAGTGTGACGTCATCGTCCGTGCACCTCATTTCTTGGGTTTATGCATATCATAGATGCTGCTGGCTCCGCACCGAGCTTTTTGCCGGCTTGCATCTGAGAGAGAGCTAGGTAGCAAGCACACTGAACATCAGTACATGTCGGACGATGAGTTGTTTGGACTTCAAAAAAAAACAAAAAAGTCCCAACACCCAACGAATTGGTCCAAGGATGCATCTTCTTCTACCCCGTGCAGACAGACCGCTTTCACGCTGACTGTGCGCTAGGACAAACACCAATATCCCGAGAACTTTCCACAGATCGAGACCCCAAGATCAACGCAAACAGCAAACAATGATTCCGCGGTTATCTACCGTCGCTAGCCTGTCCTTCACCCCCCTGGTTCAGCTATTGCCGTCGAAGGCCGCGACGACGGACGACATCGTGAGAGAAAGAGAGAGCACACAATTCCCCAGGAGCTCACTGGGCAGTATGTCGTTTCAAATGTCAATCGAGGCTACCCGATCAAACGACGCTAACACATCCGTGAAGAAAACGCCAGTCCAGGAGCTCTCTGGGCAGTCAGTCGTCTCAAATGACGAAAGGAGCTCTCTCTCTCTCTCTCTCTCTCTCTCTCAGGAGTTGGAAGGGAGACGGCTCTAGGCTACCCGATCAAACAACGCTAACACATCCCTGAAGAAAACGCCAGCCCAGGAGCTCATTGGGCAGTAAGTCGTTTCAAATGAAGAGAGAGAGCAACCTCTCTCTCTCTCTCTCTCTCTCTCTCTCTCTCTCTCTCTCTCTGTGTCTCTCTCTCTCAGGAGTTGGAAGGGAGACGGCGCTAGTGCGCAGTTTGCGACTGAATAGGAGACGATAGATAGCAAGGGCAAACGAGAGAGAGAGAACGAGGACTCCCTCCGTCCATGTGTAAGACTCTCATGTCACCTGAAAAACACCTGAAAGAGCCAACAAACGTGCTGAGGCTGACCCAACAAGGAAAGGTTTTCTAGCACAGAAGAAATCACGAATAGAAAATCTCACAGGGAGGACAACCAGGGGGGGGGGACAGAAAATCAGCATGTCAGATGCAATCACGGTGACCATTACTCATATGACAGGACTTTCCTGAATTCATTCGTCGGTGATCACCGACAGAATCAATCAGGGGAGAAGAAACTGCGTACGGACGCCCTAAAAGGGACGCGGATCTTTTTTTAATTAAAAAAAAAAAAATAGGGCGATGCCCTTGAGATATCATCATTGAAGCGGCTGACAGGCCCCAGGTGATTCAGAATTGTGTTATTCTGGCCATCTGATTGATGGCGCTTGTCACCATAATCGCATCGGTCCGGGGTTCATCGGCGGCGGCGATTGTCACCATAGCTCAGATACCGTGTATGCTTAGTCGGCAAGAGACAGATGGGCTTACCGCCCCGGGTCAAGGTCGAAACTAGCAATCACGCCCGGGGTCAAAGTCGAAACTAGCAATCAAACTTTCCACATAGCGGTAGACAGAGACGCATACAAAAAACAGAACAAGGAAGAACGCCAAAACCAGCAGGGGAGACGAAAGCGAGAGGAGAGGTGACCGAACACAAGGGGTTAAGCTTTGAAACAGATGAAGATAGTAGTGCGCAGGAGCCACAGAGTAAAGCAGAAAAACGAGAGCAAGGCACAGAGTACAGCAGAAAAAAAAAACAGAGCAAGGTACAGAGTAAATAGAGTAAAACCGAGAGGACGGCGCAGAGGAAAGCAGAAAACGAGGGCAAGAGATTATCACGGGGAGAAAACGGACATCAACCCGCGCTACACGCACAGGGAAGACGAGCTGGAAAGGATTTGGATCGACGAAGCCCAAGGCTGGGAACCATAATTGCAGCAAAATGAGGGGGGCCTTGGCTGCAGAAATCGAGTAGAAGGGATGCCTGTGAACACCCTGGGCATCAAATGCGATTGGGATACATAGGGCGGAAAATTTCGAAAGACAAAAGCCCAGTGTCCAAACGCAAATGTCAATACAGAACAACTCACGCACTGGCATACGCGTGAGCAGGAGGGGGGGGGGGGGGGGGGGGGGGGGGGGGGGGAGGGGAATAGAAGAAAGACAAACAGGCAGACAAAGAGATGACACGGAAAGTGGACGCTCGGGCATGCCGGGGCGTAGAGGAATAAGAGACGACCGAGAGGGAAAAGGAGCAGGAGGGAGGGAGAGAGGAGAGGAACGGAGGGTAGAGATTCATCTAACAGAAAGTGCAACGCGACAGGACGTGGAAGACTAGACTATAGTTCAAATGAGATCGAGCACCCGGTGGGAACAGAGAGGGTCGATAAAGGGGTGCAGCGAAACTGGAGAGGGGGGAAGAACCCAGTCCCAAATTGTGGGAAACGGAGAAAACCACACAATGGAGTGTGAACTTTGGGCTGTGCCCAAAGGGTTGAACAGAACAGACGTTCCCTCGGATTGTATTTACTAAAGGGGGGGGGGGGGGGGAACTGTTTATCGGGATCAATGTTATAACCAATCCAAATTGTCGGAAAAGGAGAAAACCACACTACCGAGTAAAACGAATGGCTGAGCCCTCACGCTGTAACTAGGTTAATAAACGGGCGGGGAAGGCGTAAGTGGGGAAGGCGTAAGAGGGGAGGGCTAAAATGCGGAAAGAGAAGATGGGACAATCGAAGACAGCGGAATGTTATCGGGCATACGGAATTTTTATTTGTAAACGGCAAAATAGTGAAACGAAGGGAGGCAGAGAGGGTGCATGAGAGAGAAAACGGAGAGATGTCCTGGGAAACTGTGCACATAGCAAACTCTTCGACAGGAAAACGAACCCGCGTGATGGCAACGAGAGAGAGAAAGAGTGGGAGAAAACGAGGGAGAGAAGACGAAGAAACCGCGCCATCGCGGGAGACCGGAGAAGAAAAGCAAGCGTCCGCATCACACGAAGAGAGACAGTTGGAGATAGATCGCAGAACCGAGAGAGAGAGAGAGAGAGGGCGTGGGAGAAAATGGGGGAGAGAAGACGAAGAAACCGCGGCAGCGCGGGAGGTCGGACCAGAAAAGCAAACGTCCGCATCACAGGAAGAAAGACAGATGGAGATAGATCGCAGAACCGACGGAAGGAAGAGAGAAAGGCAACGTGGACAGGCCACTGGGGGACAAAGGTGCAAATGGGTATTATTGTTTTCCGACGAAGGAAAGGGAAAGAAAAGCCCGCCAGAAACGCGTATCGCGGCACAAACCCAACGGACGAAAAAAAAAAAAGAGAAGGGAACAAGAGAAAGTCCGCCGGGGTCATTGTAGGGTGAGATTGAGGGAAATGCCAAAGAAATGAGGGCGGTGGTAGAGAGAACGGCACCAGAAAACTGCGGAATGAATGAAAAATGAGGGTCAAGAACAGGCATGGTGAAGGGGACAACCAGTGGAGTAGACAGGAGGAAAACTTAACAGAAACTGACCAGAGACGAAGAGAATCAGGAAGACGAGAGAGAGAGAGAGAGAGAACGAGAAGCGAGAAGGAGAATGCGAACAGGGCGCGGAGGAAAGAGGGGCGGAAGAGAAAAAGAGGGAAGGGAGAGAGAGGAGAGTATAGTCGCCACGACTGGAAAGAAAACGAACAATGTGCAAGAAAGACAATAGAGAGCAACAGCGAAGCAGAGAAAAGGAGAAGGAGGGGGCTCCATAGGCAAAAAGAGGTAGGCCAGGGCGAGAAACGAGAGAAGAAAGGACGAAATAACAACATGCAACATAAAGAGGAAGAACACGGCAAACAGATAGTTCACCAGACGGGAGGGAACGAGGGCGCTGAAGTAAGGGAGACACAGCACCGTAAAGAAAGAAAGAAAGCGGCAAAAATAGCAAAATATAGACTAGACTGGAAGCAAAACAATGAAGCGGAGCAAACAGGAGAGAAGTGAAAAGGAGGAGGAAAACGCGGCGGTAAGACGGGGGAAACAGACAGTAGCGGAAAACGTAGGATGAGAAGAGACGTGCGAGCGGGAATGGGGAACAGAAGTGGAAAAAAAAACAGTGGCCATAGACTGGATGCTTCTCGTACAAGCATCCATAGATATGCATTACTTCTCCGCATGTACAGACGAGAGCAAAGAGAAAACGAAACGAGAGATTGGCGACGAACGGCAAGGAAGAAACAACGTTATGGAAAAAAAGAGCGCCAGTTCAAACCGTAACTAGATGCTGGATGTCAATTTGAGCCGAGTGATTCTCCCTATCGAAAGCGGACAAACGACTGCCGCGAAATCGTCGTTTGGAAGACGAGAAAAACTGAAAAACTCGTGGACAACCCTCCCGCCGGAATCATTCCCGCCTTGAAATCGCCGTCTGAAATCGGTAATCCCGCTTTTCCATTCCATACTAGCTTCCTAAGTGATTCCCGCCAACAGATTTCCCGCGGTTACGTAACGTTTTCCCGCCAACAGCTTCCTAAGTAGTAGTTGATTAGCTACACAGGTGGCGCTGCTGTGCGGCAACACATCGATTAAGCCCTCAGATTTTGCATGCCAAAGGATGAGCGACTGCTGTGCGGCAACACACCGATTAAGCCCTCAGATTTTGCATGCCAAAGGATGAGCGACTGCTGTGCGGCAACACACCGATTAAGCCAACGAGGCATGTTTTGAGGCAATGGGGACAGAATTGCATGCAGAAGACGGATGAGGGAGAAGGACGAGAGGAAACATGCAGAGGCGAAAATAAGGAGATCAAGGGGGTGGAGACGTGGGAGCGAGCGGGAGAAGGGGAGGAGGAGGAGGTGAGACCAAACGGGAGGAAAAAGGGGTTGGCACAACATTGTACCTGCTTGGGCGAGCGGCTGCTGTGCGGCCTGCTGAGCGGCCGCCTGTTGGGCGGCGGCCTGGTGGGCGGCCTGTGCTGCCTGCACGACCTGCGCCGCCTGTGCGGCCTGCGCGGCTTGCTGCGCTTGAATAGCCTGCGCAGCCGCGATGCTCTGCGCGGCGGCCATAGCAGCGGCCGATGTTGCCATGGACATCTGGCTCAGTCCGCCTACAGTGCTCCCCGCGGCGATGGCTGCCATGAGCTGAGGCTGGGGCGGGTGGTTGTATTTGCAGTCGCTTCTCGTGCACCTCCCATTCAGGTAATCCCGGCACACCTCCCCTAGACTAGCTCCCAAGCCAGGGAGAATAGCCCCCCCCGAGGCCCCTGGAAGAATTCCCGGGAAATTGACCCCTGGGAACCCCCCTGGGAACATCCCCTGCACCATACCCTGGAACGGATTCAGCCCACCACCACCCACCCCATTCATCACGGGCATTGGAGAGTTGCCCAGAATGGGCGTTGACGGCTGCTGAATGAGCCCCGCCGTCGACGCAGCGGCGGCCGCCGCCGCCGCCACGCTCGCCGCATTCATTCCCCCGCTTCCCGCCGCCGGTCCCCCGCTGAAGAATACCGGGAAAGGGCTCCCTTGTATTGACGTCCCATTACAAGTCACGCTTATCATGTAATCTCCCCTTTTCGCCACGGCATAGGTCACAGTGTAGGTGCCATCGCCATGGTCCTTCACAATGGCTTCTTGAGCAGGACCCCCAACGGCAGTTCCAGGGGTCACTTGAACCTTGATTTGCGCTCCTCCCGTCGGCACGCGCCGCCCCTCGCGGTCCTTCGTCACAACCACGAAGGACGCCGCCGAGCCCGCCGCCCCCCCCCCCACTCCCGTCCCGGCCGCCGTGCATTTGCTCGGATCTACCGGTCCAATTGGATTGCTGACCGCCTTCTCTTCCGACTCGCCGTCGCTGTCAGATGCCGTGCCGTTAGCCTTCTGATTGACATCCGCAAAGGTAGCCTCAAAAGCCTTCCTGGCGGCGGCGGCTTTCTCCTCCTCCTCTTTCGCTGCCTGCTCCTCCGCTGCCTTCAGCCAAGCAGGTTTTGTCAGAACCAATCCGCGCCCAGCCATGGTGGCGGCACTTCAAACAGCACCTCGAACGCCAATACATAGACCAAACACACTGGTCCTCCTCCTCCTCACACGTCCAACTATTTTGATCAGCGTGATAATTATCAGTATCAGAACACAAAAACAAGTAGAATCAATCACAAAGACAGCCTCCCGTTGGCAGCAGCAGCACAAGCGCCGCGCGTCTCACGAAGAATAACCGCGCTCCGCTATATCTCCCCCACCCCACCACGTCTTCAGTTCGACTTTCGCTAACAGTTCCGAGGCTGAGTCAGCGGCACAACCCTCTCTCTATACTAACCACATCCGAACACTCCGCCTCGCCCCTCTCTCTCTCTCTCTCTCTCTCTCTCTCTCTTACTCATGTGCAATACAATATTGCTTTTGTGCGCCTACGTGCCCATGTTTCGCCGAAGAGCGCGAAAAGGGACACAGTATGGACTTTCGGCGCCTACGTGTCCATGTTGCGCCGAAGCGCGGGAGAAGGAAGGGTTGTTCCACCTCCCCCCTTTGCGGAAACGCGCTCCGGCAAGAAAAAAAAAGCCGAGCAAGGAAGTGTCGTAGCCAACAAATGGATGGTTCGCTCGCGTGGGCTACACATTCCTGCTACTGCTACAGATGAGCATCGAAAGCGTTGTAGTAATTGCCATCGTCGACGGCTGTGGTACAAGCTCAGACGAAGACGAGACGAGAGACACCCACGCAGCGCTCAAGGCGTCACGTGCACGTGCGCTCTTCCTTTGCCCAACGTCTCGCACACATCGTTACTACCAGTAGCAAGAGGAGGCGCACTCAACACCAGCAATGCAAACCGCGACTCAAACGCGGGGAGCGGCTAAAATGACAACCACCCCAAACCTGCACTGCAAGCAAGCATCCTGCGAAATCGCCTGGCCTGTGGGCAAGTCCAGGGCCATCTACCTATCGGGGCCGTCCCTGCAAGATGGAATCCCTGCCTTCCCCTGGGGACCGAAACCGAAAAGGAGCCCGAAATGGCATAGCCCAACCTCACCGAAGAGCGAACGTTAGCACAATTTCTCAAGTTGCCACAAATGACCGGGAGATGGGTCCTCAAGTTGCCACAAATGACCGGGAGATGGGTCCACAAATAACCGGGAGATGGGTCCGCAAATAACCGGGAGATGGGTCCGCAAATAACCGGGAGATGGGTCCACAAATAACCCGGAGATGGGTCCGCAACCCGGAGATGGGTCCGCAAATAACCGGGAGATG
>BFEA01000678.1:350774-361791 GCA_003427395.1 Chara braunii | reverse complement strand
ACTCTCTCTCTCTCTCTCTCTCTCTCTCTCTCTCTCTCTCTCTCTCTCTCTCTCTCTCTCTCTCTCTCTCTCTCTTGTGTGCGCTCTTAGTCTTATTGCTTTGACTACCTTAGGGCTGCATTCCCTGCGCCCACGCGGTAAGCAATAATGATAATAAAAAAAACCTAAAAGGTCGTTCCGTCCCGATTCGACAGATAATGAATTGGTTGGGCTTAAATAATTTGCCTTTCGATTTTTATAAAAAAAAAAGTCAAGGAGGACATGGCAGTTGTAGACTAGGGGACTATCCCTCATCAGATCCATCTGCGTTTGCTTTGTATTAGGTCAAACTTATTTGTCCTTGTTGAGGATGTGGTCGGGATCTCACCCACAGTTTTGTTCGATAGGCAGTTTTAGGGCAATTTTCACAAAATCTCGTCACTGATTTTCCAAGGATGCAAAATTTATGGCAAGTTTTATGGTTCCTCATTGGGCAAGCGCCAACAATACACAAATATTTTGTCTTTCGGTGAAGTTCGACCCCCGCCTTGAAGAAACTTTTTCTCACCACAAGCAAACTCGGGGGGGCCGCGCGTCATAGTAGAGCTTCGTTGAAAAAAACCATTTGCGGCCTTCGAAGTGGCGGGGGTCCCATGCTAATACCTGCGAGCCTATGTATGGTGTACTTGTGCTTTAAACCGAAAAAAATGTTCATACACTTCATTCAACTTACCTTTGAAAAACGAGTTCTTAAAAATCGCTGATTTTTTTCAAATATAATATACGGTCGATTATAACGTATGTGCGTCATCTTCGCATATGAAGTACGTATGTTATATTCGAGTTTTTATAATAAAAAATATATATATATAAAAAACAGAATGTACAACATAGCAATACGAATAACTTTTGTCGAAAGGTTATATCAAAATTTACAACCAAATTTGATAAAATTTTAAAAATAAGTTGGACTACCAGAGTGGTCTGGGACTACTTGCCCAGCCAGACAAAATAAAATTAAAAGGATTACAAATATATATTTTTTTAATTTTTATCTTAAATTTGGGGGAAAAAATCAATGTGACCCTAAGCAAATGTTATTCTTTTTTTTTGCAAATTTTTTTTTTTCTTTTTCCGTTGGCACCTTCCCTAGTCCTTGCACAGTCGGACCACCTGGAAGAACAAGGTGACTCGGGCAGCGTAACTGGTAGTCTGGAAAACAAAGAAATATATATATATATATATATATATATGTATATGTATATTTCATGCAAACACAATACGTTTTCTTGTTCTTAGATTGGTATATTTAAACAACTAGTACCTCTGTCAGTGTTAGGAAACTAGCAATTTTCCAAAGTCCTCGAAGAGTTCAGAGGTATAGGAGGGTCGACATCAGTTGAATTTTTTAATATAAAACCAAACAAGTTGAAAGGAAGGACGTCGGGGAAGGTCATGAAGGAGGTTTGCTCACATTAGTACTGAAAAGAACGCACCTACCCGTAAATATATTAATCTCAGGGTTACCTGACCGAACGTTCGGGGGGCCCCGGTCTGGCCCCCGAACGTTCGGGCGTTCGGGGGCCGAACACCTCCAGGTTTGGCCCCCCCCAAAAAATGTTCGGGGCCTGAAAATACATTTTTGTTTTTTGAATGTTTTTTTGCGAGTTCTCTATGATGCAACCTACAGGCCTAAAAATTTTAAAGTCATTCTACTAAGCCAAAAAAACATTAAAAATCGTCAAAGATGGGGGTGTCGAAACGTGCTCGCCCACTCACTATTTTGTTTTTTTTTTCACTTTTAACTTTTTGTTTTCACTTTATTTCGGGACCTAAAACCTTTTATTATTTTTTGAATTTTTTTTAGTGATTTATTTATTATGTAAACTACATATCTGTAAATTTTCAGGACATTTGTCAATGCAAAAAAAATCGGCAAAGATGGCGGTGTCGAAAAGGTGCTGGCACACTCACTCATTTTAATTCTCTTTTTATTTTTTCTTATTTTTATCAAAGTGTTTAGTTTCTGTATTTGATTTTTAATTTATATTTGGTAAAGAATTTGGATGTAGTGCCCAGGCAAATGTTGTTTAGTTTATTTTTCTCTATAACATATGCTTTTTTAGGAATTTTTGAAAAACTTTGTTTGTTTTTTTGTTTCTCCGCGTTCGGCCCGAACGGCCGAACTCCTGCCGGAAGGGTCCCGTACATTCGGGCATTCGGGTTCGGGTGTTCGGCCCGTCCCGAACGTCGGCAACCCTAACTAATCTTGTTTTTGTCATCTGTGTTTTTTTTTACCTCTATGATTTGGTTTTATTGCCTTGCCAAAAAGACAAAGCGCATTCCACGGATAACAAACATTTTGCAATGGAGGGTGTATTATTACATGCACTCCGAATTTTGTATCAAATTGCTTTCACATCCAAAAAATTATTGAGTTTTTTTTTGTTTGTTTTTTTTTTTTTGCGTTGATTACAATAGGGCTATAACGTCAGTCAAGAGGGCATATCTCATATGTACCTCATATTCGAGATCTAACTACTTTCACGTTCAAAGAGTTTATGTTTTTTTTTTCTCATTATTTTTTATTTTTTATTTTTTATTGCAATGATTACAACAGAGTTGTAACGCCCATTGGGAGCACATACTCTCACATATACCCCCAACTTATGCATTCGACTGCTTACACGTCTGTGGCGTTTTTTTTTTTTTTTTTTTTTTCGTTTTTTTTTTTTTTTCAATTTTCGAAGAGCATCAGAAAATAAACACGATGGGACCCAGACTCATTTTGGTTTGTTATGAAATTAAAGGTCGTCAAAAAAAAACTCGGAGGTACTAGTGGTTTAAGAAGGGAAAAAAAAAGTTGTCAAAAAAACTATATTGTACAAAATTGCAATACAAACCTTCGCTTTATGATTTTGACTAAAATTTTAAATTAAATTTAAGAAATAAAAAAATAAAATGATGGCGATACAACAAACTTCTGCAAAGTTGTGTCATAAAACTCATTTGATAATGTACATGCGTTGTATTCAAATATAAAGTATCCCATGCTTTATATTTCTATACAATGTATATAATTTTTTTTTTTAACAGAATAGTTGAATTGGCGTACCTCGAGGGTATAGATGCAGGGTTTATAGTTCGTACATTGATGTGGTTAAGGGAAGGTCAAGTAGTCATTGTGTGATGAGGTATGTAAAATAGTCATGAAACCTGTTATCATAGTGGCCTTGTACCACCTTTTTTGTCGGGCCAAAAAATAATAAAATATTAAAAATAAATATATACGTTGAATATCACAAATACTTTCGATATTGATCATAAGAAAAAAAAAAAAAAAAGTTTTTATGTACGTATTAGCTTAAAAATAAACATTTACGTACCCTTTGCTCGCGAAGTAATCCAGACAACCAAGTTGACGGGGGATTCTCAATTGCTAACGCAAGTCACGTTGTTGGACCAAATATCCTTATAAGGGTATTTGCGCATATTTTTTTAACTCGCATGAAACGCATCTGTAATCATGTTTGACGCAGACACACAATTATTTTTGCACAGCCCACAACCAACTTTCAAAAGCCAAAACGGCATGCGCATGTATGGTTATGTCAGAGGATGTGTGAGCATGAACTTCGGGACACGCGTTGATTATTAACCAAACGACTGGTGATTTTGGGGACTGATAATGTAGTTAATGACCTCGCACAACGTTGCGAGCTAAAGAGAGATCAAAATTTTGATTAGCATGGTTGTACATACCGCGTGCACGAATGTAGAGAGCTCGCGGGATTTTTTTATCCTTGTATTTTTCCCCTGTAGTGGAAGTCACTTATGGCATTGGCGGGTCGTGCATAAACGAAGTTCGACACAGGTAAAGGTTAGAGTTTATGCATGCGAACACAATGGACATGCTATTTAGGAAGGTGGCCGCTTGCAGGGCTAGACTTAATGGTGGAGCAGCCCGGGCCAACTGTAGCTCGAGGATTGTGTAGAGGACGTACGTATAAAGTAGGACTCCAGCGTGATTAATACAGGGGTTGAGTGGTCGTCGGTTTGATCGATGGGCCAAGGCGTGGCCTTGGTGCAGTTGGTAGACCCGGTCGTGGTAGAGATACTCTTTATGGGCGATTTGACGCCTTTTCCACTCAGACTTGGCCTAACTTTATTGGTTATGACATAGGACTTCTACACGACACTTGCGGGGATCGAGGTTACTAGTAGCAGCTAGCAACGAGGGAGCAATGAATTATGATAGGAGTGAACAAAGGGGTTGAGGGTCTTGTGGGGCCTTCTCCCTCGGTTTTGCAGCCGACACTAGATGAGGGTCCGACTGGTAGGACCGAAAGGCTGCAGTAGCCCCATTCTCTCCTCCTCTCCCTCACCTTCCTTTCTCGTTTTATTCGTATTTATTTTATTAATATATATTTTTTTCATTTTGTCCCAATTTTTATTCAGGTCCGGGACCAGTTCCGGAACCGGCGGTGGAATCAATTGGGCCTAGCTCAGCGGTATACCCATAAAGTGTTGAAGTGCATTTATGAGTTTGGATTCCATGGGGAGAAAGCGAGTGGAATACAACAATAGTAAATTACACAAGGTCGGTCAATTCGATAGTGATGTCCCAAGGTCGTGGCTACGACTTAGTCCTTCGGGACATCCGTTAAAAATAATGACAATACAAAAGGTTAGTACTAGCAGGCTGAGTGATGGTCTAAAGATGACTGAGACTGTTATACGACAACAAAGTCAGTGGGAGGAAGACCTTGTTGAAAGTCTGAGCTCATTCTCGGCCTACGTGAGAGTCGTGAGTTGGAGCAAAAAACATTGATCATGGGGTGAGCATTAGCAAAGGAGAAGACGACGAGGAAAGAAATAAGAAAGGAAGAAGAGCGAAAAGAAAAGTAAGACGGGGTTGTGGTTATCATCAACGTGGTGGCCAAACTGTTGTTCGTGGTTGAGATCCAGACAATCATCCCCGTCTTCGTGGGGGTGCGCTACATTCTGGCAGTCGCGATGCTCGTTGTATCCACCTTCCATCGTGTGGTGCTTTCATTGTAGTGATCTGATCCTCGTAACGAAAGGGTGCCTAGTTTCATGACGGTCCTCCTTACCTTGGCATTCGTTATTTGCTTGACCACGTATTAAGCCATGACATAGCGAAAGATTCATTCTCATTATGCGAATTTGGTGAGTGGGGGAGAAAGGTACGTAGTCAATGCTCATTGTCCACAACCACAACTTTTATTAAGATTTCGTTATCGGGGTAGAAACCTTGAAAAGGGTATTTGCCTGTGTTTTTCGATGTCGGACGCTGTCTAACCTTTTTTATTGAATTTGAGAACTTAATGAGATTGGCGTTTGCCAAAAGTTCATTCAAATCTAACCTATGACGGAGAGACTAAAAGGTTTTTGGATTTTAGTCCTGACACTTGTGGCATGCGATAATAATGAAAGTAATTGTCAATACGCCACTTTTGTCGAAGATAGAAAAACACGCAGAGTCGCAGATATGGGAACGCTAAAGTTAGACCTATTCAAGTTAGCAAATAAGAAAGGAAGAAGAGCGAAAAGAAAAGTAAGACGGGGTTGTGGTTGTCAATGTGGTGGCCAAACTGTTGTTCATGGTTGAAATCCAGACAGTCATCCCCGTCTTCGTGGGGGTGCGCTACATTCTGGCAGGCGCGCTGCTCGTTGTATCCACCTTCCATCGCGTGGTGCTTTCGTTGTAGTGATCTGATCCTCGTAACGAAAGGGTGCCTCGTTTCAACGGTGACGATCCTCCTTACCTTGGCATTCGTTATTTGCTTGACCACGTGTTAAGCCATGATATAGCGAAAGATTCATTCTCATTATGCGAATTTGGTGAGTGGGGGAGAAAGGTACGTAGTCAATGCTCATTGCCCACAACCACAACTTTCATCAAGATTCCGTTGTCGGGGCAGAAACCTTGAGAAGGGTATTTGCCCGTGTTTTTCGATGCCGGACGTTGTCTAACCTTTTTTATTGAATTGGAGGACTTGATGAGATTGGTGTTTGCCAAGAGTTCATTCAAACCTAACCTATGACTGAGAGACTAAAAGGTTTTTTGACTTTAGTCCTGATACTTGTAGCATGCGATAATAATGAAAGTAATTGTCAATAAGTCACTTTTGTCAAAGCTACAGAAGCGCGCAGGCATGAGAACGCTAAAGTTAGACCTATTAGCATCCTCGCGATTCAGAGGCTAACTAAGCTAAAAGGGTGCCTCATTTCAGCGGTGACGGTCCTCTTTACCTTGACATTCGTTATCTGCTTGACCACGTATTAAGCCATGATATAGCGAAAGATTCATTTTCATTATGCAAATTTGGTGAGTGGGGGAGCAATGTACGTAATCAATGCTTATTGCCCCGATCCACAACTTTCATCAAGATTCCGTTGTTGGGGCAGAAACCCTGAGAAGGGTATCTGCCCGTGTTTTTCGATGTCGGACGCTGTCTGACCTTTTTTATTGAATTGAAGGACCTGATGAGATTGGTGTTTGCCAAAAGTTCATTCAGACCTAACTTATGATGAGAGACTAAAATATTTTTGGACTTTTGTCCGGACGTTTGTGGAATGCGAGAATAATGAAAGTAATTGTCAATACTTTGTTACAGAAGCGCGCAAGCATGAGAACGCTAAAGTTAGACCTATTAGCAGCCACGTGATTCAGAGGCTAACTAAGCTAAAAGGAACGACTACGCCAGGTATGGGGTCGCGGTGCGGGAGGAATACAATGGTTTTTTTTTTTTTTTTTTTTTTTTTTTTGGGTCACAGGGTTTAACTTTGAGCCAGGGGGGCGGCATGCCAATGTCGAGACCTGCCCATTGGCGGACCTTCCAGTCGTGGATGGGCAACCATCCACAGAAAAGGGGTAGACAGGCAGACAGTCAGAGCCTGCTGCCGGTTTGCTGGGACACTAGCAGGAGGGGTAAGGCAGTCAAGCCTTGCCAAACCGTTGGGCAGACGGCCTACTGGGCGTAACCCTTCAAATAGAAGGGTGGCTGCTTTAGCTCCTGTGATAGGAGTTAGGCCAGTAGGTAAACATAGTAGACCACCATAGTTCATACGTAGGGAACGAATCCAACCGTGCGACCCTCACGCCAGGATGACACACAGGGGGAGTTGGCCGTGGTTGGCCGTGGTTGGGACTCTACAGCGCGACCGATTCCGGACGCATGATCACTAGGATCACGAGGTCGAGATCAACCGCGTGGAAGATGAACATGACCCTCACGCCAGGATGACACACATAAATCAAGAAATGGTCCAAACTACTATTTCGATCCCAGTTGGGATCGAACTTGGGTCTGTATCCCAACACTTCGTGGGAGGCCCAGGAGTTGGACAAAATCGTTGGCTTAAGCCAACGGAAAAAGAAAAAATATATATACATATAAATAAAAAAAACTGAAAACTAACTATAGGGTGAAGCGCCAAATGGCACCCTCAAAAGTGACTGGGGCGTTGACAACCCCAGTGTACTTAACAGCGCCCGAAAAAACGGGCGACTGTTCTACAACGAGGGAAGGTTTTTTTTTTTTTTTTTTTTCTCTTTTCTTCTTCGTAGATTTTTTTTAGATTCCTTCTTTGAGATTTGTTTTAGATTTTTCTTAATTTCGTTTCTTCTTTTTTTTTAGATTCTTTAGATTTTGTTTTTTTTTGTCTTATTTCTTTGTGATTTCGTTGAGGCGTCCGTTCGTTTCAACGAACGGGATGCTATTGCCAATGATGGGAAGAGTAAATCTGAATGAATCTACTGTTAGAACGTGGAAAAATACCTTACTACTACTACTACTACTACGGAAGGGTAAGTTTCCGACCAGACACTCTGCGCCTATTCACTTAGTGAACAGGCTGCAAAACGTCACCTGTACCTGGCACCGCGGGCGCCTGGGTACGAGTGCGTGAAGGCAGGGGGTAAAAAACCCTGTTGAGCTTGACTCTTGGCTGTGAAAGGACCCCGCTACTAAGCTAGAGGCTGGCCCTCAGAAGGAAACGAGGAGTCTTTTTTTTTTTCCTCGTTTTTTTTTTATGAAGAAAAACGAGGCTGTGTGTGTACCTTTCGCTGTCGAGCCCAGGTGCTCAAGTGCTTTGCTGCACCTTGTGCGGCAAACCAGCTAGGGAGCTGACTCTGAGTTTGACCAGGTTTGGAGGGGAGATGCATTGTTGAGACCTAGCCTCAACAATAGCAGATCAACAAGGGAAGGGCTGAAAACAACCATCCCTTGTTGCATGCATATCAGAAAGGTAGCCAAATTCATTTCCTATTGCACGGACCTGGTCTTTTGGGTTGTGTGGGGCAGGTAGAGGCCCTTGATCTCACTTTGAAATCAAGGGCCCAGCCCGAGCTCAAATTTTTGGCTGAGGGCACAGGCTGCTACGACCACCTCCCTCAACTATATAAGCAGCCTACTGCCCCAAACTGCCTCAAACTTGTGAGGCATTGATGTTGTTAATTTGCTAAAAAGCAAATGCTATATTTGCTGAGGGGAGAGGCTGTTGTTGGCATCTTAAGTTGACGGAGAAGGCTGAGGGAGATAGTGGTCTGCAGGAAGTTGAGAGTGGAGGAGAGGCATCCATAGCCAAAGGCTAAGAGCTTATTGCCTCATCCTTGTGTTTGTGCTGCAGCTGCAGGGATGCAACAGACTCGGATCGTGCGATAAGAGGGTATAGCGGGTGTGTGAGGCCGTGTCGGTGGCAAGACCTTCCTAAGGGAAGGTGCTGCGGGACTACCTCGTTGTCGTAAATGCCTTCCTAAGGGAAGAGGTTGCCGAAATTGCGGCACGGCGGTGGTTGATTTTTTATAACGCAATGGGGGAAGTGTTGTCCAACTTCATAGTGAACGACAAAGGTTCGTCCTGTCTCTTATACACATCTAGATGTGTATAAGAGTCCAACTTCATAGTGAACGACAAAGGTTCGTCAGAGGTTATGCTGCTGGAATCTTGGTTCAACAAAAACTTTTTTTGAGGGGGAAGTGTTGCCGATTTTTTGGCGTCGCGGTCCTCCATCTCCCTCTCTCAGTATTCCCCTCCTTCCTTTGCGGTCATGCGCTCGTTTCCTCACGCAGGTCGTCTTCTTCCACTGTGCGGTCATCTCCCCGTTCTTCCTTCGTGCTGCTGTGTCCGCCCCATAGTCGTCTCTCTTCGCCCCATTCGAAGTCATCTCCACCTCGACTCCGTGGTCGAGAACTCCCTCTCTCACGATCCGCCCATCTCGTGGGTGCGAGCTAGTATCGTGCGGGCCAAGTCTGAGGCCCCGTATCAACAACCCTGAGGGAATGAACCTTCCATTGGTTCCGCGACAGATTTATTGATGCGGACGAGTCTCGTGAAGTACGAGATCGGCAAGAAATAAAAAGAAAAAAAAATCTAACTATAACTAACGAAAATAAATAAAAGAGCAGAATCTAACTACTAACTATCTGCTCATGCCAATTGTCATACCTCTGCTACATTCGACGCCAACTACTAACTCTAACGAATTTTAATACTGAGGTCGCAGGTACGAGCCCTGCCTGCTGGAAACAGGGGCGAAATCATATAGGGCTCCTTGTCAAAAGAGCTAACCCACAGGTGGACTCAATCCTCGAGTCTGTCACTCATCAATCCAAACCGAAACCTACCGGGCTAACTCCTGTTTTGAGTAAGACAGGAGCAGTCCCGGTATAAGTAGAGGACTGGGGCTCGGTCCTCGTAGTGGTCCGAACCCAATTTAAGTATTGCCGGTCTGCGTGCCTGTCCAAGTGCTTGTCGGTATGAGTGAGTGTGTGCCCTGCGAGGGCACTTGATTGTTCGAAAGGTCCGAGGGCCGGTACTTACTTGTGGCCATGACATTGAGGGTTGCGGCGGGGAAAATACTCAAGTGGCGGGGAAAGAGGCCGCGACACTTTAGAGCTGCGGAAAACACTCAAGTAGCAGGTAGGTCGGCATCACACCAAGTAGAGGCGGACATGCCAGGTACTCGAGGCTGAGCAGAAGAAGATAAAAGTTAACATTTTTTGACGCCCAACACCGGTTCGTAGGCGGGTAGTAGTTCAAGTAGCCTGGGTCTAAGACGTATGTGAACGATACAAGGGCCCGCAATGATTTTTCCTTCCGAAAGGGAGGAAATATCATTTGCTTGGGTGCCCGTGCAGTGAGGAAGTCGTCGCCTAGGAGGCAAAAACCTCTCTACATATGGGAGGTCGGGCTAGAGCCTCGACCTTGCTCATGACATACGAGTAAGGACAGGCGTACTGCTCGAGCAAACACTAGCAATCCACATTCTACCGCAAACTTAATGATCGTAAACTCTTAGTTGCTCCGACCGTATGGGCGGGGTGTATATTAATTTATCCTGACTAACGCACTGACGACTAAGTCTCAGTGTGCGTCGTAGATCTAACTGACATAACACTAACCCAATCGACCCCTCGACCTCTTCTGCCAAAGAGTATTACTACCGACTCCAACCATCAGAGCACGCGTTACCACAATGCGCGCACATATGAAACAAAATTTTATCACCGATTTGCCCCGGCCTCAGTGGTCGAGGAAATCGTTTAAATGTTGTTGTGTGAAAAACGCACGCGCCTTGAACTTTCGGATTGGTCCCATCTTAGTAGTCGATGTCGTCTCTGTGTCGACTACAAAAGCATGGCCAAATACCCCTGTACCCTTGTAAGGGTATTTGGTCCGACACCGATTCAACATATTTTCCATTTTTGCCACTCAGCCATGTGTGGACCAACTAAAAAAGTACTCCAAATTCAGTGAGTTTTCGCACTCAGAAGAATGCGTGAAAAACATGAAAATTGAAGTACTCATAGATTTTGTTGTGATCTTTCCAGGAAAAACGCTCAACAAATAAAAAAAATTATTCCAACTATGAAATAGATTGCGACCACAATTTGACCCATATTTCAATTTTGTCATTCAGTCTCTCTCTCTCTCTCTCTCTCTCTCTCTCTCTCTCTCTCTCTCTCTCTCTCTCTCTCTCTTTCTCTCTCTCTCTCTCTCTCTCACTCCAT